>JAGJRP010001420.1:0-15811 GCA_022832235.1 Lepidurus couesii
TGCCACAAAAAATAGTCATAAGTGAAAGGATAATTCTTGGAATTCTAACACCTTTGCAACGCATTCAAATGGCAGAATTCTAAGAAAATGTCTCTCCGTATGATTTTACTATGTGATAGCTAAAAATAGGGCAAAAATGCCCCCAGGCAAAAATAAAGCAAACTGAAATGTTTGACGGTTCATTCTGTAAATGGCGGTAATGCTAACGAGCGCGAGTGCTCTTTTTTTAAAATTGCGAGCGAAGAGCGCGCGCGCTCGCCAATTTTGAAACGAGCGATTTTTAGCTCTGGGTTTACAAAGGGGAAGCTTTTGTTTTGTTCTTTACCCTGGGTAAATATCGGGGCCGTTCATAACCAATTTCCTCAAAAGCGTCACATTCCATTCCGTTACCGGCGTGGGGTAGGTCAACTTTTGCGCAAAAATCTGGGGAATGCCAATTTCCTCGACTTGCAAATTCGGGTCTGGCGTGATAACGGAGCGTGCAGCGAAGTTGACACGCTTACCCATCATATGCATCCTAAACAGTCCTTCTTTCTTCTCGATAACCTAAACATAAAAGGATTTTATCTTTTGAACCTCGAAAAGGACTGACAATGCCAAATATTACTTGTTTAAATCCCACTGCTCCAGCTGTGTCAGAATCGACCATACGATCCACGTCTCCTTGCAATTCATACCAGGCAGTCTGTAACTTTTCCAGTAAGGTTTTCCCCTCGGTGGCTTCTATCATCCTCTGTATACAAATCTTCATAAAATACAGTTAAAGTGACAGTTTTTAATAATGGACCTTCGTATGATCAGGAAGATTGTCCGTTGAGCCTGTTTTACAGGCAGCTAAGATGCATTTAGCAACCATACTGCTTTTCAGTACGGCCTTGTAAGCCACACTTTGGGCGTGCTCGGTTAATACCCCGCCAGAAACTGACATGGGGCGAGTCTTTGGCGGTGTGACTGCCAAAACTTCCAAAAAGAAGGCGTCGGTAGGGGTTTCGAATGACGAAAGGTAGGCAAACATAGGAAACAATGCTGTCAACGCTGTTCCATCCTTGCGATACAGCTCGCGTAAATGTTCCCTAAAAGGAAGACAAAAAATTACGTATTTTTGATGAAATTAAGTATTACTAGTTCTTTCGGAGCATTATTAGTACCTTGCATCTTCGGCAGAAAGATACATCGTGGGAGTTGTCCCTTTTGTCCTAGTTTTTTTCTTTGTTGATTGACTTTCTTCGTTTTCGTCGTCATCAAAATTGAAAACATCCGTAATAGACTCGTCTCTACAATAAGAGAAAATTGCTTATTATATATGATTTTTTTCTTCAAGTAGAATTCTGTTCAATTGATTACTTTTTTCTATTTACTCACATTAGTTTTTGAGACTGAAGCGTGGTAGGAGCAACTGTGTAGACGATACGTGACTTGTAGAAAATCATCTTGCGCCACGAACCACGGCAATCGGGGCATCGAAGCGAAGTCTTGGCGTACTTATCCAGGAAGGTTTTTACAGTCAATTTTCTTAGAGACTCAACACTTCTTGTGCCTTGGACGCCTTCAAAAGTGCCTTGGAATGCAGCGTCTAAGCAAGAATAATATTGAGAGCAAGAATACTGGTTAGAAATGGTTTGGACATGGTTAGAAATGGTAACTGCTAATGGTTTAATGGTCCCTTACCATTTTTAGCTTTTTCTATGTAAGTTGCAAGATTTTTCCGTAAAATTTGCAGCGCTTTTTCTTTATCTTCCGGAGATATAACCCTTTTCTTGGGCTGCGCAGCTTTTTTGGTCGTGCTCTTTTTGTCCTCCTCCTCTTCTTCTACAGGCTCTTCTTCTAAACCTTCGATGCCGATTAGCCTTTCAGCATTTTCCTTCATCGTGTGAAAAACTTCGTCTAAACTTTGACAGGCTTCGAGGAGACCAATATCGATGAGTTCTAGTTTGGCTACCAAAAGTGCCTTGGCTGCTGCAGGGAACACCATTGCTTTACAGTTAGGACAACTCATTCTAAGAATCCTGATAAGGTTTCTCGAAAAGATTGGGTTGAATAGAGGTAACGGTAGTTCGATGTGACCCAAGTGACCAGGACAACTGTAAATATCTTGACGGCAAGTATTGCAAGGATCAGCTCTGTCACTCCAAGGTCCTGCGAACGGGACAGAAGTTATATTGTAATTTAAAATAAATATTTGAAAGGAGAAAAGAAAATTGGCAGTTTAAAGATCAAACGAAGCTTATCGTAACATACCCATAGCCAAATCGTAAACTCCATTCTTCACGGGATGACCGACAGCATTAAAGGAAATCGGAGCATAGACATTCACGACGCTGAGACTTCTTAATTCTTGGGCAGTAAACATACTGAATGTGACCGAATCAGGTGTGCAATGAAGCACCCTGTTCTGTCCACGGCTGCTAAAGCCAGCTCTCATCTAACCAAGGAATTATACAAAACTATAGTCGCTAGAGTAATATGAAAGAGAAAAAAGTTACCTTGTTTTTTTAGAAAAACAATTCGTCGAAAATGTGGTAAACCTCACTCATGGGTACCATACCAGTCCCACGTGCTTACCAAAGGAAAGTAAGTACAAGGAGGGTAGACCATACGAGATGCCAATAACGGTTACAGCGAACCCGGGTGGGTATAACTTGAACTATTCCAGGAACAAAATGTCGGAGCATCAAAGTAGCAAACTTCCGGAATCTCTATTTCCAATGGGAAATGAATAGTTAGTTATGTACTCTGTGGATAAAATTAATTAAAGCTTATATCTTTACTAAAGTGTACTTTTTAAAAGTCACTGTCATAAAACAAATCAACATAATTAATTTGTACCAAATCCTTACTGTATAACGCCGTATAGTTTCTCGTATGCTTATAATACAAAAATTACCACAAAATGATGTACTTCTATTGTAATTGTGGATATGAACGCGTATGGTTCTGCGTATGAAATGACGAGCACCAGAATTTGCCGAGGAGATGACAACTTTTCCAGAATTTGCATTTTTAAATGTATTAACTTAAAAATTGAAGAAGCGTCACTATGGCGAACCTTCGATATTGATGTCAACTGTATTACTGTTCCAGGAGTTTTGTAAAAGTCGCCTATGCTCTTCACAAAGAAATTTTTTTTTTGGCAGTGTCCTAAAAGCTGTATCATCCCACGTGAAGTTAGCAGGTTCGATAAAGAAACAGACGCGTTAAAATATAAGTCATCAAAAGTCGGCGTCAATTCAAATAAGATCCACGATATACCCTTTTCTTATTTAAGTGGTTGTCTAGCAATTCAAGTATCGTGGTTAATTTACGAACCAATGAGAAAGCTCTTGAATTCAAGCAAGCGCTGAGTCGAGACCGTTCTGTTCCGCTATAATGCAACAAGCATCAGCACAGTGCAAGAAAGAGCCAAACCATGGGCAAAGAACATCTTATGCCAGCGAAGCTGAACCGAAAATCGCCGGTACGTGTAATCCAGCAAGTTTCGGGTCGGTGAGACTATACTCGAGTCCAAATTCTTCTTAACTTCTTCCTACAAGTTCAACTGAAACTATTCAAAAGATTTATATGTTGGTACTAGGAAGATCTCATTCGCATTTTTCGTCCGCACGGGATATACCAAATGCCTATGTAATTATATGAAGGTTATGACTTGCGTGTAAGTAAAATATAGTTGAAAACTTACACAAAAGTGTTCCTATGCAAAACTTAATTATATTGTGCTGCTCTACGTTGCCAACTTATTATAGCTTATATGTATACCTCATACATAACTTCCGAAACTTAGCACACTCGTTTGACAGGACCTAATGTTAGTCCAAGCAGAATTGTCCTCTCTTCAAAGGACAGCATGTATATGCTCATTAGTCGAGCCAAACGCTATGGCGAACTTTTGCCGTCGCAGCTTAAAATTGATGAGAACAAACCATTCCCAGAACTTGGCGGAAAGGAGGTAACTATAGGAGCGAGAAATAGCCATACAAATTAACGACCCTGTCCAAAATTCACTTCCAGAGGGTTCGAGCCTCCGCGAGGAACGAACAATTGTAAAGCTGACAACGCAATTCCAATTGTCTAACACAAGAACTCCAATGATGTATATAACACACATGCCAAGAAGACGTTATAATTTTATTATATTTCTTTAGTCTAAAATGTTTTTTTACTCTATCGCGTTCACAATTATTTGTTGTAATTTAAGCCAGAATAGAAGGCATTTTATCGCTGAAATTCTTTGAATTATAATTCGGCCAATTTTAGCAATAAAATATAATTAGTAAATTAATTCGAAAAAATATTAATTGCGTTACTTAGTGATCATTAAAAATTTCTCAGTTTCTTGTCGTAAAATCATATTTTTTCCCATATAGCAATTAAGAAAGTGTAAAAGCTTTTCGATGTACGTGGCAGGAAGAAACATAAAAGAAATGGATCTCACAAAATCTTTCTTTAATTTTATGGACTCGTTTATTAAACCAAAACTGTCCTTGACTTCGTGACTGCGTTTCGGAAAGAAAGCTATTCATCATTATTCTTTGCCAAATCCATCAATAGGGGGGGGGGGGCTGGTCAGCCACCGCCTTTGCGGACTCCCCGTATTGTATGCTTGATCAATATTCGCATGGCAAAGCATCATCCTTGTCTCTCGGTATATGTACGAAATTAAATGCAAACCAAATTCTTGCGGGTCATCCTACATTTCGAAATCTCACTACACACAGCGTGAGAACCGATCTGGATCTAATCATTTTTGGGGAAAAATGCACCCATTAACCTTTCAATTATAGCGACTGGTGGAGACTGGAGGGCCGAACTCTCGTGAACGTGTCTCCAATATAAAGGGCGCTAATTGATTGACGTAGGCTAAAGTTATGAAATGTTTTCCTTGGTAGCCAGTGTGCAAGAAATCTGTACTATTTTTCAATTCCTTGTTGGCATAAAATACTGTAGTACAATATTCCTAATTGTATGACAGTTTCAATATTTCTATAATAGATTGATTTACACACTTCTGTACAGTAAAAGGCATGTACAAACGGAAACGAGCATTGCTCACTCCGTATAAATAGGAAAAAAAAGGCATATGTACAATTAAGAAAAATGAAGTAAAATTCTGTTTTTCTATTATAATCTTACGATCATTTTCTTGGCATAGAAAGTATCGCATTTTTTCATTATAAAATCACCAAGAAATTTTTTCAGTACACTACTATAGTATGCAGAAATACAACACGTGTTAAGAAACGCTAAGAGCTCTTCTAATGTGCTTTCTGGCTTCTGCAAAAAACACACACGAAAAACTTATTTGCATACAGCACAAGAAAAATGTATGGAAAGCCGGCCAATAGACGTCGAATTCATGCTTTGTTTGTTTATTTGTTGCTTCTTTTAACAGCTGTTTATCTAGATAACGGCTGGAGTGCCGAAGATTTGACCAATGTTGATCTGATAATTCCTCGAACAAAAAAGGTCCTCATTAACCTGTAAGAACGACGAGCGTACGGCCAAGCCTCACGACCGCGTCTCCTATATAAAGGGGCTGCTGCCTGATGGATTGAAGCTAAAGTTGATTTCCGATCCCATAACGAATCTATCATGACTAGTACAAAAGATTTGGATTTGAGTTACGAAAAGGAAGTGATCTCGGATGCTTCCGACCCCGAAGCTACCCAGCGTTATTACGCCACCTGGTGTAAGAAGGTAAGGCACGAAACGTATTTATTTTTCGCTTAATAATGAATATTCTCAATGCCAAATGGGGGGGGGATTTGTACTGTACGTTTTGCACTTTACGTTTTACTTTCACTTGTAGCTCTTAACAAAAATGTTTGCATGTTGCGAGTCACAAGGTCCCATTTTTCATTCCAAAAGTCTTCAGAAATAGAACTACCCACTTAGAAAGATGCTGCACGCATTACTCGTAAATCTCAGAACTACGTGCTCATACACAGCTTATATGTTTGCATTGCAAAGGAAGCAGATGCGGTTGCGGTGGGCGGCGATGCTCGTGCCAATGCTGCTGCTCCCATTAGCGACCAGTTCGCATCCCCCGATACTTGTAACTACTACAGCCGGTGGTCGGGAAAGGTATAAACATAGTAAAGGCATATATACCCATCATATATACCCAATACTTACATACCGTCAATTGTACTAACTCCCTTTTACCAATTTCGGGATTGGTCAAATTCCACTTAATTATTCCAGAACTTTCAACATCTTTAACTTTCCTTAACTTTTATCGTTTTAAAGCCTGATAAGACAGATAAGACATGATAAGCCCTGATAAGACATGATAAGACCTGATATGACATGATAAGCCCTGATAAGACAGTACTCTACTTTCTTTTCTTTACCATATACGAACTCCAATGCTAATGTTAAAGCTTAAAAGAGCGTCCATGTATGGTAACTTTAGATATCTTAATTTGCATTCTTCAAATTAATGAAGGCTGATGAATAAGGAAAGCATAACTGTCCTGCCGTCTGTATTTGTATTAGCTAATTACTACCAAGATATTTCTTTTCTTTTTTTTTTTACAAAAGTATACTTTCTATTTCCTACGCTTTCCATGTAAGAGTGATGTGTGCGTTTCCCATGCTATCGTTGCAATGGAAAGCTTTAGATTAAAATGTATGAATTTAATTTTGCTTTTTATCTTGTTAGTACGAAGAGGACATGGTAGTGAGTGACTACCAAGGCCCTATGAGACTCTCTGAAGCTTTTATTCGACTCAAACTCCCCACTTCCGTTCGACTTTTGGACGTTCTAGCGGGTACTGGCAAACTGGCCGAATTGGTAAGGCCGTGCAAAATCCGTGCAAAAAAAAAGAATGAGAAAAAAAGCCGAATTTTAAATCGGCCAAAAAAAGCCGTTAGGTCGGCAAACACTTACTGTTGCAGGGCGCCACGCTTGACTCGGCTTTTTGTTCTCTCCCAGATTCGTCCCCATGGTTACACTAATATCGACGCTATTGATGGAAGCGCAGACATGCTGAAATTAGCCAAAGAACGTCAGCTTTACAGCCATTACTTCCAAGCATTATTGGGTCGCGGCAAACAAGCCCCCATCTCGGATGGTTAGCACACTCCACAAATTGCTTCATTATCGCAGACTTTTCTGCACCCTTTTCCATGCCAGATACTATATATATCGATTCTTTTTAGGAACTTATGATGCGATTATTACCAGTGGAAGTTTCGCACCAGGCCATTTGTATCCGGACGTCTTCCCAGAGTTGTTACGACTTGTCAAGAAAGGTACGGAACAAATCTTTTCTCGCTAGCATTTTTTGTGCCTGCTAAGACTCGTGCAATAACTCAAACGTGGGCTTCCTTGGCCTTTTCTTTAACCAATTTCACGCCTTCTCTCCTGCTCCGAGGGTCACCAAGAACTCTGACACAGGAAAAAGAATTCTGGGAAACATAGGAAATATTATAGTTATTTTTTTGTGTGTAGGTGGATTGATTTGCTGGGCCATGCGTCAAGGATACGAAACCTCATCTCCGGAATTTGCTGGTTTCGATGACCAAATAGATGCGCTGATTCAATTAGGCAGCTGGGAGTACTTCTGTCCCAAGGAAACCATTAAGCAATACTTGCTTGGGTCCGATGGTTTCGTCTACATTATGAAAAAATTGTAGCCGGGCAACGGCGCTTCTTTCCACATTTTTGTTAGAAGAGTTCTGGATGAGTTGGTACGGTACACACTATATGGTATACGGACAAGCTTCCCACTAAGATGGTCATAAGTAGTGGTATATGAATACATGTATACTAAAGGGATGGGAATAAACGCACAAGGGATGCTTAAAGCGCAATAAAAAACGATCTTGTTATTTTTTGTTCTTCAAGTCGATTTGACCAGAGACAACATGTATCCATGAGCTCTTGCTACTTGATCCAAAGAAAGACAAGAAAGTGCCATAACCACCTGACAAGGACACAACGAGGGATTTTTTTTCTTCACAAGGGGAAAAAATGCGTAGGATAATATACAGAAACTATTAGGATCACCTGGAGAATCGTCATTATTGGGTAACGGGTAACGTCATTATGGTACCCAGGAAAGAAAAGGAAGAAGGATTCTTGGATATGATGTTTTACATGGAGAGGTGATATAAGAGCATAATCAAGATGCTGGAGCTTTTCAAGTAATCCGGGACCGGTGAAAAGAATCAAAGCCACGTTTGCGGAATCATTGAAACGACGATAGGGGGGGGGTCATTCGGGAAAATTTTAGGGGTTAGAAAGATTAACTTCTTTCTTAGCAGAGCGTATTCTAAGAAGTTCTCCCACGAAAAAAAAAAGAAGAAAAGAAAAAAGGTAAGAAAAAAGACTACCGATCGTTACCAGTGGCTCCTGCCAGGACTATTAGCGTTACGCCGACTTGCCTGCGTGGTCGCGCGGCAACTGTGCCATGAGGAATGCACGGTGATGTTTTCTTGATGTCTTTTAATCAACCGAAGCAAAGCCATGTGGAAAATGCATCTCTAGCAACATATTCGAGCGAACAGTAACCCCTAGCTTCCAATCCAAATTCCGTGTACTTGGTTTGGAAAAACAATTCTCTACAAACAACTTTAATGAAATGTGAAATAAATCTGAAGATCCGTTCTAAGTTACGTTATCTGAACCTTAAACATTCCAAGAACATGCAATCGGCAGTACTTTTAGTTTCGCCTTCGCGTTGCTACTAAGTACGTATGATTATTTTGATCGATTTGACAGCGACTGGAAAATATGAAGTTACTGCATTCCAATCGGGAGCTGAACGGCTGGAATTCCGGATTACGGTTACTGATCCAAGGCCACTGGTAATATTTCGAGACCTATTTTTTTATTGTGTGTGTGCTTCGACTCGATAGTCTATGATCTTACGAGCGGAACTAGGATTTAAACACAAAGACTTTAATACCGCCGCGTGAGATTTACGATTAAATTTTCCACAGATGCTAGTAAGGATTGGACTGGCATTGGGAGCGAGGAAGTCTGTCGCGTATGTTAGTATGAAAAAAAATGAACTAAGTAGATACGAGTGCGTCTTTTCTGCGTGAATTGGTTCAAAGGCGTAAGCCATTCCTTCATAATAAACTTAGGGAAGATTTTTGTAAATCTCCTTTAATCAGTGTGGATCGATTATTCCATGATAACTTTTCTTTTTCTACAAAATATACTACTTTTTTACATAAAAAAGAAAAGCTGAGAATTGGCTGGTTTTAAACACGTGCTGGGTGGCACTTAATTAATCTGCAAGGTAATATTTCGCTCTTCTGACTTTGACTTTCTGACGTCACAGTGTTGGAAAGGGAAAATATGGTACAGGTTAAGCCCTTAACTAATGGATCATTTTACTGCTTACTACTCTCAACGTTCTGAGCCTAATTGGATGGCCTACGCCCTTAACTCTGCGCAGAATAGCAAATTGGCTGGTCCGCAAAGCAGAGATTCACGAACTTCCCTTTGTAACGTGATGGTATGGGGGAAACGCGGTGTAGAGTTTAAAGGTCAAAAATAAATCTATAAATAAATAAGAAGTGAAATTAGGGTTGAGGGACTGAAGCAGCTTGATGAAGAAAAACACAAAATACGGGAGATCGCGATGCGTATAAGGAGGTCTTTAGGGAGAAATGGAGGGGAAGAAAAGGTTTTTGGCACCGACGACAATTTACAGCGACCAGAATCCATACGTTGAAATTCAGCCTTCACAGGAGTATAGTGAGTTGGGATGTGGAGACGATATTAAAAAAACTTGCATGCCATGCACGTTCTTCTGTGAAAAACTCTTGATTGCGTCAACGAAGAGACGTAGGTGGATGATCCTTTGCCAAAGGAGGGCGTTGAGTGAGTTCCTTTTTTCAATATATTCCATTACTTGTTTGGCGTATGGCGTAGGTGTACTGCTGTGTTTATGAACATACGATAACTGCAGAAAAAACTTTATCTCTCTCCATTTTCCATTTCCACAAGAAGACGCATGCAGCGACCAATCCCACATAGTTCAATCTCTTACACTGAAAGTATAAGAACGATGAAGGGAGGAAGAAGGTGGGAGGGCTAGAGCAGGCAGGGGGGGGGAGGGCGAGAAAAGAGTTTTCCCCAAATCACCGGATTCTGCAAATAGTATCCACAAAGGAAGTAACCGTAGTATAAGTCTGGCTTGTCACTGCTCATTGCTTCTAGTCCATTGTCTGGGATCAGTCATTCCTTCAAGACTGCCGAGAGGAAGCAACGCGGTTGAACACTGGAATAGGTCAAGTACATTCTTCAGAGAAGACAAAGTGCTATAAAATGAAGTAACATTTCGGAAGTGCTGTTGATCCTTGATACTTTTTTTGTTGTCTTTTGTCCTTTTTTTCTCTCTTTTTATGGTTGGGCGACTTTGGACTTGACCATCACTGATTTGCTTAGTATTTTGCTCACTATCAAATGTTGCGCAATGGGTTTAATCCGTGTCGACTGTGCGAAGAACACATTCCACTTCAAATTCCGGTTCTGCCAGTTCTAAGTCTGCCAAAAACAACGACACCTGTTTCTTTGGCTTTTCCGCTTCTTCACGAAAGACAGACGTCCGCGTTTGTAGCTCTTACCACGTAAGGAACCTTCCTTTACCACCCCTCGCCCCCAGACACACAAATCGATTAAGAAAGGTCTGCTTGGAAGTTATTGTAACATTGAGGTTTCGAGGAGGAAGAGCGAAAGTTGGGAAGGGGGTGGGGAAGAGATATGGGATCAAAATTAAACTTTTTGTTCATTTCGTATAGAACCCATGGGAGGGTTTTAATTTATACCCACCAAAATGTTCAGGTATGGAAAATAGGCAGCTTTAATGGTAGGCAAGGAGGGACGAGGAGGGGCATGGGTGTGTGTGTAGCTTCATAAATTGGAGATGCGTACGACGGCGGAATGAGATGCTTCCCCCAGAGCACTGGGCCCTCCGACGATGGTGCTTAACCCCGCCACGGAATCTGCCCCACCTCCTCGATCTCGAGGTCGACTCAGTTGCCCTTGACTAGCTGAAGGCGAATTGTTGGCCTCGGCTGAGCCTCTATGTTGTAGGGGGCGCACATGGACTTCATGTAATTCCCCATCTTCGTTTGTCCCGTGGCTGGAATTCCGCCGGGCAGGGTGGGAAGGAGTTCCCACGCCACAGCTGTCCGAGCTGGCATCTCTTCGCTGCTGCTGAAATGGACAGTCAATTAGTTACACTACATTCAAGGGGGGGGATCTTATTTTTATTTTTTCTTAATAAAAGGGGAAAAATAATAGTAAAAAAAGGACGGGGAAAAGAGAAGCGGCAATTTTAACAATGTTGCAGGAATACCGTATAGCTTCCAGGGGGCAAACAAGAACTGCAGCATGCCGACAAGAGACGTCGTCGAGAAGACGTCGAATAAGCTGGCGACAATGGTGGTGATGGAGTTCGTGAACGCGACTGTGAACGCGACCGAGGGCGGTTAGGCTGTCCATTATGGGGCACGTCCATTTCAATGAATTCGCGATCCTGTCAAAAGTACAGGGTAGAGCGTTTGTAACAAAAGAAAAGAAAAAGAAATACCCCCCGCCCCCCAAAAGAAGGAAAGGCAATGTAGAAGGAGATGAAAACAATTTTGAAGGTGCTTTAAAGTTGTAGTTATTAGGAGCTAGCCGGAGGGAGAAAGTTGCACTAACTAACGGAAAAGGGGCAGAAATGCCAACAACAATCCTGTGGTTTAAGGCTTCCGTATACTTTAGCTTGGTACGGGGGTAAGCATGTTGAATTTCTTAACACATTTTCGCTCAATCCATTTTCGTGCATTAATGCTACAGCAAAGTGCGGTGGCAAATTGTCCTTTTCAGAAGCAAAACAAACATAGAAACTTTGCCGGCAATTAGCTATTTGTTTCTTTTTTTTTACTTTCTTATGCAAGGCTTTTGCAAAACAATAACAAACATCAGCGCCATCTGTGACTATTTCGCATCAATAAGCTAAGGTACACGAGAGCCTTAAAGAGCCACAGCTCCTGTTTTTCGCTGATAAAATATCGCCTAAAGCACGTAGCAACAACGAGGCAAAAATTTAGACCCTTTTGGGGAGAATCTCTCGCTTAAAAGTTTAAGGATTTTCGGGAGGACAGTAAAGAAAAAGTTGTAGTTTTGTCTGCGCAGTTATAGTTCTTCTACTTGCTTTGTTTCTCGAAATCAACAGCAGCAGCCACACGCTCGTCTTTCACTTAGGAGATTCTCTTTCTTGCAAGGTTTGCTCTGGGAATGTGAGACTGTATAAGAATCCCAGCCATTCTTACGTTTTTCATCTCTTTGCACGACATCAACTTAAAAGTTGGCAGTTACTGCTCTTCTTTTTCTTCACTCTTGCCTCGTGATTAAAGATGCTTACAAGTATTGATTTTGTCCTCGGAGTGGGGGAAATTAAGGAAAAGAATAGCGTACTGGGATAGCGTAGAGAGAAAATGACAAAAACCAAAGAAAGTAAAATAAATAAAAACAGGTATACAAACTGAACTAGACAGGGAAGGAGTCGTTTCTTCCAAAATTTCGTTGGCTAACGGCTTACGGTTGTTTTTTCCAGACAGCGAAGGAGATGATGATGCTGCAATTCAAAGATGTCCTCGTCTCGGAAAGCGTCGTCCATATCCAATCCAGATTCCTGAGCTAGGATACGGGCTTCTGCTGCCTTCTTTTTACTCACAAAGGCTGCACCTGACGTGGCCTTTGCAATGCGAATTCGTGCCAAGCGTGCTTTCTACAAAGGGGAGTCAGAATAAAATAGGATAAAAATAAAAGCTCCCCAGTCGTTATAGCAACACTTTATCTCTTTCATAAAAGGCGTTGGATTGCTCACCTTCTGAGCTTTCCGTTTGTCCGACCGTTGGTTCTGGTGGTAAATTCGGCTAAAATTGGACACAATGACAGGTACGGGCAATGCAATGACCAAGACACCACTGAGACTGCACACGCCGCCGACTACTTTCCCGGCAATTGTTTTCGGCACCATGTCACCATACCTAAATGACGCGAAAAAAAAAGAAACAAGCATAAAACATGAGCAATGTGTCACTCCAAAAACACGATTCCCCTCCGCACTCCAACTGCGCTAGATCTACATAAACAACTGCTAGAAGGAAAAACAAACAAACAAAACATGAGTTCGACATATGTGGGCCGCCTTTCCCATACTTTTCTTTTGCTTTATTCAAATAAGGGGGGTTTTTAGCAAACGGCAAAAAGCACGCAAAGAGCTTTTACGCCCGAGCACTTGGTACATTTCTCTTTCTGCGAATAATGGTATTCACTAGTATACCGTATCACCTTTACGAAAACGGAAAACAAATATATGAGAATCTCCGCAGAATTAAGCCGTTTTTGATACCAAAGGTTGGAAATCTCTCGAGTGAGGCCTGATTCTCAGCTGATTTTGTGAAAATTAAGTAAGATTTTTTCTCACCTAATCTTGGCAACATCTGAATTATGTTATATGAGGAACTGAAAGATTTTTTCGGGTGGTTTTTAGTGTTAAATCATACCTTAATAATTATGTGAAATACGCGGACTAAATAAATTCCATTGGTTGTGCACTTGGTATTAAAAAATTGTTTTGAAATCTTAGTCCGAAGTTAAGATGACTTAGTTTGGAAAATTGTGCTGCTATAGCAAACCGTGGTGATAAAAAGTACTTCTTAGAAGCAAAACAATTGTACTATGACAGTAGTGCATGAGATATATTTTTTTAAAGAAGTGGGTTAGTTTCTGTTAATATTTGTTTTCCATAAATTGTTTACATAGAGTTCCAAGTTATGAAAATGTTAAATAAATCATATACAAAACAAAACGAGCCTAGTTCTATAGATTTCTTATTAGGATATTTTAAAAAAAATTAACTCCTTCTGTTTTTGATAATCTTAAGTTTTCCGTTTATGAAATTACGTTAAGAAATTGCGTAAAGGATGTAGCATAGGATAAAGGGGTCTGTCATCAGGGCCATCTTTTGACGAAAACTATCAACCATTTGCAGTATACGGTGGCTGAAAGCAAGACTTTCGCAAAAAAATAATAAGCACCAGTGCCATCTCTGAGTGTTTCACATCAGTAAGCTAAATAACAAGGTCTGTTTTATTCCGGACCCACGGGCCGGGTCCGGCCCCCAAGACGCTTCTATCCGGCCCCCGACCACTTCGACAAAATTATTCGGAAATTTACACCGTCACATGTATTAGGTCTATACTTTTGGCAAAGGTGTAGTGAAGGAATAAAATACCTTCGCGTAATCGCAGAAAATTTGAAAAGTCGAAAGCTTACATGTTATAATCTATCAAAAGTATATGATGCCACCCTCACCCCCCCCGTTAACAGACTTAGTACAGCCCCCGGGTTGATGCTTGCGTAGTATCGTGGCCCTCAGTGGGTCAGAAGTTGGACACCCCTGACTTGTCATTTCAAATGAAGTGTATATTTCCATGGTAGATACAACAGCCTTTAGTTTTTGCAAACTCCTAGCGCTTTCTATATATAAACGCATATACGTTGAAAAGGTTCTGGCGATATACTGGGTTTATAACCAAATTTAGATCTGAATTGCCGAAGCATAGAAGCTCTCTAAAAGGTCTATTAATACGCTATTAATAGTGTTCTTGGCCAAGCAAAAGGCCTGTACGAATAAGTGAATGGCAGTTTTCTTATGGCTTCGGTAACAAGCCATTGTAGCGGAAACAGCTGCAGCAGTAAAGTTTTCTGACAAGCTCTGGCATAGTCGTTGCGAAGAGTGGGTTATAAAGGCTCTGGCAACTATAGAAGCGTCGTATTATCATCAAAAACACACACACCACGTTACTCCCTTCCCTTTTTCGCTCCATTTCTGGCAATTTGCCTTGATATCCGCGGCTTGCTTAGTTTCTATTACTTTCTGAATGCAGTTTCCACTATACTTGAACTCTTCGAGTTTTCCAACGATTTCCTTGCGTCAAGGTGGAATTTGGAAGAAAGATTTCTTAGTTTCAGCAGGTGTTTCGCTTAGAAAACCCATACCAAAGATACTGAAGCATGTGCTTGGCTTCCTTTTTTTTAAGCCAAAATCCCGTGCGACTCGTGATCTCGTAAACAGCGGGTCTTCTGATAACATGCCAGCTACAATACCCTGTTGTTTTTGTAACGAGGTGTGTATTAAGAAAAGCCTCAATAAGCTATGAACCCCTAAGCGATTCTTGGCTGTTAGCCATGTTGTCCCGTACAGCTTTTCCTTCTGTCCCTCGAACCCCAGTGTCGTTGTTGGGCGTCCGGGAATCTTGTTTTCTTGCTGCAGTGATTCAACATTCCGGCCTCCTTTAACTGACTTTTGCAGAAGCTGTGGTGAAAGACATATAAGACTACCTGCTTGGGGGCCCAAAAATTTGCTAACATAGTTTTCCACTCTTACAAATGACATAAGCAACAATATCTTTGCGATCATAGCATGGGGAATGCAGAAGCACTCTTATCTCAAAGCGTAAAAGAGAATTTTTCTTTTTACAAAACGTTGACAGTACTGTAGATAACGCAGATACAGAGGATATAGCGGTTACTTTTCGTTTCGTTGTTTTTACTAATTTTCTAAATGTATATTAATTTTCACCTCCGTGAAAATACAATCAAGATTGAGAATTTAGGAACTGTCATATCCTAAACATTACCTTATTGTATTTTTAAAGAGAAATTTCATGCAAGAGTGAGTGGTTATAAAGTTATCCATGCTTGCAATGTAATGCGCAGAAACGATGCGTGTTCACATACATCCCTGCAAAGCATCTCACGCCATCTAGCGGTAGCTTGTGGGTAACAAGCTAAGCT
>JAGJRP010001421.1:0-15794 GCA_022832235.1 Lepidurus couesii
ATGGGAAGGCGACATAGGGCCGACTCGACAATAGGACTACGGAGCCCCCGACAAAAGGCCTACGAGCCCCGACAAAAGAAGTGACGATATGATGTTTCTGGGGAGTTTTGTTTTTATAATTGGTTTTATGCCAGGCTTAACTCCAAGGTGTTTCAGATGAGTTGCTGAAGGAAGACTTTATTTCCCATTCTTTTGTCCATTCAATGATCAGGGTTTTGTGTATAATTTGGTGGGAGACTTTGGGGATCAGGGGCGTCGCGAGGGGGTTTCCATTGGGGAGGTGGAGACCTTAGTTTTACTTAGTTTTACCGACTGTAGTTGACGATTTTACCGACTGTATGAACAGTCGGTAAAATCGTATTGGAGGGTGCATCCCCAACCCCCCCCCCCTCGCGACGCCCCTGTTGGGGATATAGTCAGAAGTCTCGAAAGTGGTCTTGGTCAAGTCGATAAGTCTTTTTGAGTTTGTGCCGATGTACCGTTTGGTCTTGTTTTCCGTCTGTGCCAGTCGTTCCGTTCCTAGGGTGCGTTTTATTGTGAACGGAACTGAAGAACTGCGTTGACCAGTTAGCTCAACTGGCATTTTCGCGTGGACGGGGTTCAGCTGAACGGACGTTTTAGCGTGAACAGCTCAACTAGATGGCTTGGCGCGCAGTTCGAAAACCGCCTTCCGTTCTACTGTGCTCAAGGTGCATAGTAGAGCTCAACTGCCAGTTGAACGGCGACCTGCAGAACGTTCGTTTTATTGTCAACGAGAGCCGTTCAACGGAAGAGGTGAACGGATCAGTTCACAATAAAAGGCACCCCTAGTCTGGAGGACACGTAGCGAAGTCCAGATTCTTTGATGAAAAGTTTTAGCGGTAGGATGCCGGTATCATCTTCTAATGTTGATGTCGGGGTGGTTTTAAGTGTGCCAGTGATTGCTAATAGGCTTGCCGATGGATCGAGGAGAGTGGTCGTAAGGATGTTGGAGTAATGTTAAACCAGGCAGGGGATGCGTACAGTAGCTTGGAGTAAAACTGTCGCCGATATGAGCGTCTTTATACAGACTACAGGAGACAGTTCTGTTTTGCTTAGCAATAGTGCGAATACGATGAAGTGACTTGTTTATAGTTGCTGCTAGGGATATCTTACATGGGCTGACCAGTCAAGCTTCTTATCCAAAGTTAAACCCAAATATCGTACGGAATCGCTCGGAAGTATCGTGGTATTTTGCCAGGTTATAACGGGGTAAAGTCGGGTGTCCGTTTCCTGCTGAAATGAATTAGTTCAGTTTTTACGGTGCTAAATTCCAACTGGCAATGCTCCAGCACATCACTGTTAGTGCTTTTAGGGAATTTGCTAGCAGTTTAGTGTTAACTTTACCCGAAGAGCCACGTGAGCAGGAGGAGGTCGTCTGCAAAGGCGATGATTTTAACTCGTTTTCCTTTGATAGTTTGTAGCGCGCCATCGATGTATAATAGGAATAAACGACCGGCTTATGGAGTTCAGGGTGTGTCAGCATTAGTTTACAGTTCTGCAAAAATCTGTGATATAGTTCTTCGAAAAAATTCAATTTGAAATTCAAATTCAACAAAATAACTCAACTATGTTAACAGTTTAACCAATCACCGCATTTCAGGACGTTTTCAAAACTTCAACATTTTACTTTGCATAATATCTATAACGAACGATCACTGAACACATTATTACCAACAAATTTCGCAGCAACATTCAATCAAATCTTCATTTTTAATTCCAAGATATTTTATTTTTCTTCAGCCAAGTACACAGCTTCCAATGATGAATATAGCTACACTTCCATCATGCGATCAGCATCCACCAGTAACTCATTGGTCACTTTAACTGCAAAAAGGGAAAAAGTAATGCGAAACTGTAATATTGTTACGCAAATTGATAAAATACAAATACAAGAGTATTTTTAATATCACATAAAACATAAAATAAACATACTTCCTGGTCCCACCTTCTGCGCATTCCCAACCAGACAATCCTTAATATCACATCTCTCATTCACGGTAGCTTTATCTAAAACGATGCTCCCTTGCAGACTTGTCCTACATCCAACAAAATAAAATCCAAGACAAAATTAAATGAATTAATTAAGCTTTAATTTTAAAAATATTATCCTTTAAGAGTGTTTAGAAACATACCCTTCTTTGATGGTAACGTGATCCATGATAATACAATTCGTAATCTTGGCCTTATCTTCAATTTTGCAATGATTTCCAATAACCGAATGCTTCACAGAACATCTTTCTGAAATCTGTGGCTCTTCTCCAACCAAACAATCCGCTCCAATAAATTTTTCCATGCCTTTATCCTTCGTCGATGAACCTAAACCAACTTCATCCGGATATAAAGTCAACCACTGCTTCAGAGTTTGTCGATTCGCTTCACAATACGAAGACAGCGTATTGGCACGTAAGCATAATCCGTCATGATGCACGTAGGCATAGCAACGAATCGGTTGATTCAAATAAGGACGCGCGAGAGATAAACCTTGATCGCTCCAAAATGACATGTCTAATAACGCTTGCTCCATTTTATTGGTTTCGACGTATGATAGTATATCCGCTGCCTCAAGAAAACAGTGACAATTAAATAAACGAATGATAACATTTTAGAAAAGGTTGATTTTACCTTCTTCACTTTTGTCATCTATGATAGACTGACCTTGAAAGGCAGCATCTGCGTCCGTTTTAGGTGTAGTAGCTTTAGCAAATTGTTTCCTCACTAAATGGGGAATCAATTCACCTTTCAGCATCGAAAACGACCTACAACTCATTAAAAACTGTTTAAAAAAGCAGTCAGTGAATGAGTTTTCACAATTTTACTTGCTGGCTTTAAGGAAATCGCAGACCCATTTCTTAACAATGTATAAATGGGCGTCGAGCAATCGGCTGTGCATGGTAATTTTAGGGAAGAGTTTCAGCACTGATTTGCGTAAAGACAGTTGCTCTTCGAAATCGGCTTCGGAAGCCAGGAATACTAGTCTTGACGTCGTTTCATCGATCCCAATTAAGTCACGTTCTAATTTATTGAACGTTACATAAAAGTATAGCAAGTTTATAGGCAGTTTAGTTATAAATTACCAGTTTTGTACTTGGTTTTAGGACCTGGAACAGCCGCTTGGCCTAGTTCAGATGGTATTGGGCTAAATAAAGCAGTGACACTCGCACCATGCTTCATATGCAAGTCCGTTAACCGGTATAACGCCACGTCCGTAATTAAATCAGAGCTCACAATCAAAACGTCACTCTACAAAAAAATGAGTGATTAAAATCATATTAGTTTTTTTTACGGTGGGCAATGTTATTTAAATGTAACACAAAAGTGATTTTACATGAATTCTATCGTAGACGTGTCTGATAGCATCAGCGGTTCCCAAGTCTTCTGTTTTGGGCAGTGCAACGACGTCTAATTTGAGATTAAGCTTGTACTTTTCTGGGATGCCTGCTACTTCGTCTTTAAAGCCTTCTTGAACGATGACGATCACCTCTAGAATATTTAGTAAAAAAAAAAAAGAGAAAAAATTTTAGTCAAGAAAGAATCTAAGAAATACTTCTAGTCCAAGTGGAATTTTACCCCGGAATCCCACTTTTTCCAGCATTTTTAAGGAATACCAGATCATAGGTTTATTAGCCACTGGCAGTAAACATTTAGGTCGAGCAGCAACTAAATCTGTCATCCTCGAAGCTCTTCCTCCTGCCAAGACTACTGCTTGGAAAGCCATGTTTTTTAATCTAGAACAAAAATTTCTCCTAAAAAAGGTTGTACTTGTCAATAAAAAAAAGTTATTTTAAATACATACAAACAATAGCCGACAGGAATGAGGAGTTTTCAGTAAATGCCTTCAACCAAAGTTTTCCAAAGCTGATGCAAACTTGGTTTATTTACAATTACGGTTCATCGTTAACACAGATGTACACGCCATCTGCGGAGGAAAATATTAATATTTCGAAAGGGGTGTTATCGAACGGACGGCATTTGAAAACAGTCGGCATTGTTTCGGTTCACATGATGTTGTGTTGATGTGCCAAACTTGTATTTCCAACGAACTCGAAATTTAGATATGTTTTCTGTGATCTCGTGACGATTCCATTTCAAAATTTTTGTGTTGATATCTGCCATGGGAAACAATAAATACCCTCAAAGTAAAAACCAACACAATCTTTCGCCAAAATATGTGCCAACTGCACCATTCCCAACCGGTACGCTTCCTAAGCATGGGACCAAGCCACCTAAAGAAGTTTATTTTGAACCTACTGCTGCCGTCTTTCTACATGGTAAGCTAATAAATACGATATTTATATAAAAATCACTGCTTTGAGCATAATAAGTAGTTACTAGTGCTTACAATTATAACTTTTGATGAACTGAATTGTGGTAATTTGATTTCCTTATTAGCGTTAACTCAACAAATGGTTAACGTAAACATAGGGTGTTCGTGGTTGTCTATCAATACATTGCGTGAATATCAAGGCATTGTATAATAATGGTGTTACTGATAGAGAAACATTAGATTGGATGGTAGTGAATAAGAAAATATAGTAAAATCTCGCTATAACGTACACGCAAGGGGACGGAAAATTTATACGTTATAGCCGGTTGTACAGCCAACGCCGATTGTACAGTACGTTAAAAAACGACCCATCAAACCGTACTGTCCTAATGGCCCGCAACTGCGCGTCTCAAAACAGTGCTGCGAAAAGCCGTAGTGCTATTTCGTAGTGCCGTTTCCATAGGCACAGTTGCGGGTCATTGGGACGGTGCGCTTTATTTGGGTTGTTTATTTTTTAAACGTACTGTACTGTAGCCGACGCCGGGACCAGTGGACCTTGTACACAATAGCCAATTGTTCGTTATACCCGGTGTACGGTATAGGGAGATTCTACTGTAATAAACAAATCGAAAACAGAATACAGCAAAAACCTACGCAAAAACTCTGACATCTAGAAATAGGTATTAAAAACTCATTTAACAAAACACGTACGAAATATAACGAAAAAACAAAACCAATAAATAACGAACAACCGTAAGAAAAACATGAAAACAGTGTCAATAGGAAAAGACATAGAAGTACAAACACAACATAACAGAAACACAAAGTACCGAAAACGACGTAATAATTATCTCTACAAATCGACACAATTTATTGTATAAAATATACGTTCTTTATGTCACAGTCCGTATAACACTCTCTTCAAACACAACATCTATAAGCCAAACGAGTTTCATTACCCATCCCAAACTATAAAAGCCATACCATATCACCCGTTTTGGGCAATTTGCCATTTCCTTCCAATTTGTACAAGGGTCTTTATATACCACCGTCTTGGACGCACGGCATATTTTACCCATAAACTACAAACGCAAACACGGCCAATACATTAAAACTGCAGTAAAACTGTTTTCCAACCTTATTCCTGAGCTAAGCGAAAAGATGTGGAACAGTAAACTCCAACTCATTCGTCATCTTTACTTGTCTTCTTGTCAAAACTCACCGGAAATCGTGTCTGACTCTCGGGGGAAAATAACAGACGCAAACCGAAGTATTCTTGCCTTAAAGAACCCCTCAAAGCGAAAATTGCTTCGAGTGAGGGAATACAAAGTTTCCTCTCTAAATACGGAGAATTGTGCGCTCTCAACTTGATCTGTATTTACTTATTTTTTCTTAAATAAATGTGGGTTCGAAAGATAAAGCTATGGTAGCTCTTGCTGTTTTAAAATTGTAAACTCTTTTAGTTGGAACTGATTTTCCGGATGATTTCTTGCATCGCCAATTGCTTGACGTGCCTCAATTTCACCGTAAATTCGTATTAAGAAATCTTTCGTTGTAGATAAAGAAACAACAGTAATAAAACAACTCTCTCGAACGGTCGCAATGGGAAAATGGGAGCCATGCAGACAACAAAACGTAGAACGTAAGCCAAAATACTTTTCATTCCCGAGAGCGGGCGAGAGCGAGAGAGAGAGAGGAGGAAAAAGAAGGACGCGAGCCAAATAGCCGACAACAAAGACACATTATCGACTGCTCCGACGTTGGCATTTTCCCCCTATATATAATTTGGCGTCCTAGACCTAGTTTAATTTCTGTCGGAAAATTGATTCTTAGAAGACAAGCGTATGGGAATGAAACTTACACAACGTATACACCATAACTAACTACCGACCAGCATCATTATTTGGGCCAATATGCAGCAACATGTATATAAACGCCCACTTGTTGGTTATATCGAGGTGTGTGGGCTTTGGGAATGTTTGTTAGCTGTTGAAGGTACCAGGATCACCAGGATTGTTCTAACAGGGAAAAGAAAACAAAAGGAAACGCTGGAAGAAACTAAACTAAACTTTGCAGCTATGCCCCTTTTGAAGAAAAAACAAAAAACATTACAATGTATAGAGAGTCCATGTCAAGGTGCCAAGATTGGGCCTGTTTAGTGTTCAGTGTTCAATTCCGTGGTCTTCTACGTGTAGTTTGGGAACCTCTGCGAGAAGACATTTAGTTCTGTTGGAGTCGCTCGTGTCTCTGGGACGCTGTCAAAGTTGGTGCAAGGAATTCCACACGGAGTTTTTGAGTGCGCGAATTGTCAAGTTGAAGTTTAAGGTCCTTCCTCTAACTCCATCTATATACCCATCTTACTAACCGCGAGGAACGGTGATTGACAAGGAATAAATATTGATGGTGAACTTGTGGGGTCTCTTTTAAGTGTCTTCTCGTCGTAAAAACATACACAAGAAGACAGAGAGAAAATGGGTGGCTCAAGAGGAAGTATTCGACGGAGTTCGCTCCGCGTCAGCAGCCTACGCGGCAGAGGTATATACTTTTTTTGAAAATTATGGATGCTGTTGAAGATTCATTAGTTTTCCCTGCCGTTCCTGTCGTGGCCCTGTGCTTTTTCATGCTGTCATAGTTCAGCTTCTTTTTTTTTCTTTTTTAAGAGGCTGGCGTGGGATTAGATTCGAACGTTTTGACGTTCGAGGTCCAAATGAGAAGTAGATTGGTGGCAGGGAAGAAAAAACACCTGTTGTAGCTCTGTCAACTTTTTTTCAAAGGAAATTAAATTTGGGACTAATTAGTGAGGGAGCGAGGCTTCATGGCGCTTTTTGGTGGATGTAATGGCATTATATCTTGGAAATTTTTAGTTCCCTATTATCAAGTAGTAATTTTCTGTGCAAATAAAATACGTTGAAATTACGATTAGAGATTCCAAATGTTTCAATAAAAGCATCGAATTTGGAGGCACTTTAGCACGGAACATTGTAAAATAACAATATATATCTAAAGGTGTTATATATGGTATAATATCCTCCAGGGATCGGCGAATGGGACGAAAGCCAACTCGTCGCTGTCACTAACACCTTTGAAAAGTATCTGCTGGGCTGCACGTGCTCCCAACACGGAGCAAACTGTGTTTTAATTGCGTTTTAGTATAGTGCAGAAATCAATTGATTAAAATTGATCCTAAATTCGTAGTCATTTTAGGACGAATTGAAAATTAGCTTTCTTAATTAATATGAATTTGTTAGATTATTTCAGTATTTTTATTACACCATTTTCCTAATTATGTTACGTTGATATTCGTTTATTTAGTTTGTTTGCTTACGTAATATTAGGATATTTTCTTAATTGTGTTAGGACCCATGACCTGGGGCATGTTTTGCTATGTCGTGTTGTTGAAAAGACAGTCAAAAAGTTTAACTGTAGGGGTGGTGGGTTAGTAAGAGTTGAGCCAGAAGAAGACGTGTTAGTCGTCAGTCGAGCAAGTGCGAGTAAAGTCAGCGAAGTTAGTGGGTCCAACTTATAGCAGTGCTTACAGTGGACAGACGTAGACATATAGAAACGTTAAGATACTCTTCCACCCTTCCTGATTTTATAATACAGACTATTAAGTGTGCTAAAACGTTTTCGTGATTCATAACAATTGTATGAAACTACTTATGAATTTTACTGAATTAAGCCTAAGTTTTATTGTGTTAAAATTATTGAATTAACTCTCATTAAATTTTATGCGAATTGAAAATGAAAGAAACTCAAAGTAGTGACAGTTAACCTAAATACTTAGATTTAATAGCAATGTGACCTTTTACGCAACGTTGGCAAATTTAGAATACATCGGGGAGCAGAGAAAGCAGAACATGTAAATAAAAAAGGGAAGAAACGTCGAAAGTTCCCGTAAAACTTTAAAGGTATTCATCCGTATACTGGATCGATCCTGACGTTATAGGCTCGTATGTATTATGGGGCATATCTGTATTCCTGTCATATATTCCCGTCACTTGAGGTTGGCAGTTGACAGAGACGTGTTTACTACCCGTGCAGATCCCAACAACCCATTCCGTATGTCATAGCAATTATAAAAGGCACACGCTCGTAGCGCGGTATCCGGGCACAGTCAGTCGGTGGGCGCTCACGCTATAAAGCGTATTTGGTGGTGCTCGTGTGCTCGAGTCTGCGTTATGTTGTCTCTGAGAACCCACCACCAAGAACTCCGAGTTCCTGAAAAATGGAGGCGTGGTCACAAGTTAAGGAGGCCCTATACAACTAGTAGCGACCTATACTTCGTCCATGTAAGGTCTTGTTGCTTGCCTTGCCGCGCAATACTTGTAGTATAGAGTGCTCTAGTAACGGATATACAGCGCCCAACCAAACAGCAGCAGAGTACCTTCTGTTGCCCTAGTTTTCTTTCCCTCCGTGTTCACAACAAAGTCTGGGACTGCCTGAGACTCCCTTGTCATAATCGATAGACTCCCATCGTATAATACAGTGCAGCACAATTCCAAGTTCGAAGCATGTTTTAAGCTGCTATACCGAGTACTTTGGTTAAAAACCGAAAGGATTATGAGGTCACCGAATCGCCACGATGTGGGTTCTCGCAGATTACGCGCCCAAATGAAAAAGTACCAGCCTTCCAGGCGTGTCTTTGGCCCTCGACTCCGCGAACTCAACTCCGGAGACGCACCCTGGGATTCCGGTATAGACGCATTTAAAGTTCAACACTATGAAATGTTTTGTTTTGTTTCTTTGATTGGGTAGTTTTGTCACTACTAAAACTGAAACACGCGGAATCGCTTCACTTCATAGAACTTTATGTTATACGGTATATATTGCGTAATTGCGTTACCCAAGCTCGCCTTTTTAGACCCCTAGCGTCACTTTTAGTCTGCCAAACTCGCACTGCATTAATAGAATCACCTTAAGACACTTCCGAATCCCCTTTAAACGCCACGGGAAATAAAAAATTGACATAATTACTGTGTATTAAGACAAGTAAACCAAGAAATCATTGAAGTAGACTAAACCCTATTATTTAAATCGTCCAAAATCACCCTGAAAATCGAAAGTGGTCTAAATTGTGCCTAAAATCACTTCAAATCACCATAATGCAATTATGACCTGAAGTGATTCCGGTCATAATCGATTTCATTTTTCCGTCCAGATTCACTTTTCTCACTTTAGTGAACTCATTTGAAGTGATTTGAAGCTGTAGTTATGATTCTCCTTGTGTATTCAAGTGATTTGAAGTGATTCCAAAGGGTAGTCAGGATTGCAGTGTCTATTCAAGTGGTTTTCAAGTATGACCCTGAAGAACGTGAAGTCATCCAAAGTAGCCTCAAATCAAGGCAGTTACCTTCGTTCACTGTTGTCATCACACTATTTTTTCTACCCAAAATTTTGATTTCTAAAATTCTTTTCAATAAATTAAAATCAATGTATAACACCCAGGATCACTTTTTTCACTTTTCTTTCATTTCCCTTCTAATTTTCTCTCGTTGCTCTTTTTAGTTGAGTACAATCCATTACTGCATTGATTAGAAATTCCAACTCTACACAGAAAGATTTTTTTCCGCAGGCTTAAAAGTCTTGGTACCGCCTCTTCCAAGTCTGTAACGTAACTGTATGGGTTGCTTGTAAAGCTAAGAAGGCTAAAAAACAACGGTCGGATGTTCTTGCATGGTACACACGGGATCACGGATCAATAGCCTTACTTTGTTACATGTGTGCGATTATGAAGAAGGAAACGCACACGAGAACCTTGAACTACACCCCACCTCCCCCTCATTCTATTTTATACCAGAACATTGTACATATTTTTTATTTATTATTATTTATTTTTGTATACTTGGTTTCTTGATTTTAAAGAATTTATTTCAGTTTTTGTCACGGAAATTTTTCTCCGAAAAATGGTATTCTTATATATTTTTGCCCTTGGGAAGAAAATGCTTTTATCGAGTTTTTTTTTTTTTTTTTTTTTTTTTTTTTTTACGCGACCTATAAGGCTATCAGTGTTGTGTACAACTAAAAAGAAAAAAGTGACAAGAAAAGAAGTCTTCATTTTTTCCCGCCTTTTCCCCATGTCTGTCTCTATTCATAGGAACTCGTGATGAGTGTTATGTTGCGAGTAGCATAAATAGATAAAAACCGCGTCTAATCTTTCAATTAAAAAAATGGGGGTTAAAATAGAAGAGGCTAAACATTCTGTCCTCTTTCTCTGGTTTTTAGTGGAGATTTCATTAGGAATGTTTTTAGATTAGGTGCGACGTGCAAAGGCGACGAAGTTTCATTAGCTCTTAGTGGATTTGGTGGCACTTGTTTTCCGCGGACGAGATTGCTGTTGAAGGAGTTGGGGGTATGAGGGTGTAAGGGGTAAAAAAAAAGGAGATCGTGAAGCGTGATGAACGATGCCTTGGGTGCATTCAAGTGGATGCTGAGTGGAGCAGATTATTCATTGAAAGTAAAGTAGGGAAAAGCTTTGTGTTTGATGGGAAAAGGGAAAAGCCGGAGGGGTTTTACTACTGCAGCAATTGAGTCCATGAGTGGCAGATTGACTTATGCCGAAAGGACACTTTAAACTGTCTTTTTTAAACTTATTTTGTCGCTTTTTGACTTACCTTATCAAAATCATTGCTGTTACGTGTAGAAATACTGTATAGAGCAGAAGTAATTCATCCTTTGACGCAGAGATGTAATTCTGGAAGTTTTTGAAGATATAGAAAGGATTGGCGGTTTTGTTTGCGAAGAGAGACAGCGAGAAAGGATGTTCCTGCCTGAAGTACTGCTCAATTGAATCGAAGTACAAAATAAATCGAAGTAATCTAAATTGAAGTACTGCTAATTTCTTACATTTCTGCTGAATTTCTGAAGTCTTGCCAAATTGTATTAGATTATTGCGTACATCGAAAGTTACTGAGAAGGTGTGTTAACGTTACTGCTGAAATGTCTTACATTTCTGCTAAGCCTGTTGCAATTACTGTTGGATTTCTTAATTACTGCGGGATCTTCCTACATTCCAACTTAGTATCTAAATTTATGTGGGGAGAGAGAGTGAGAGAAAGAAAGAAAAGTTATATTTAAAAGTATAAGAGTTGGATCGTTGCCTTCCTGGTAATTTATTTTGGTCACTTATAGGAAGTCTCGAAAAAAACGTTGGAAAGTTGGCTTTTCGACCTCTTCGGTGCCGCCCTTCTAATTATTTTATTTTTATTTCTGTCTAGCTTGACCCCCCTTATCCGCCCCACTCCCCTTACCCCTCCCGAACCCCCACTTACCATGGTGACGACAAATGTTTGATCAATCGTGTTGTCATCAAGGTAGCCTAGTATTACGTAAATCACCACGAAGAAATGTTTTCAAGCGAACAGAATTATTACTGCCTTCAAAGATTCAAAATAACGACCTCAAAATCAATGATTTGTGCGAAACGGATATATAATAATGATTTTTTAATTTTGTATTCCTTTAAACTATTTCTTAACTATACCGTCTGGATTTCGTAGAAAATGCCTCCAAATTTTGTCTTTATTCATTATTCTAACAATTTTTGCATTGAAAATTGTTACAATCTGTTATTGGCACATAAGGTTGGTACGGTTATGTCAATAGGATATATCTTTAAATTAGGGGGAATGTTAAAAGAGTGTAATTGATCACTCTGGTTTTAAAATCTTGATCAAGATGCTTCAGGTGACTTAGGTTTCGATGATTCAGATGATGTAGACGATTATAATGATGTAGGTGATTTTATTATTTATATAATTCTAATTATGAAGATTATGCTTATAATTACAGGTGACTGGTGAGTTGGATAGTTCGTGTTTCTAATGATTCAGGCGATTGAGATGTAGCGGATTGTGCTGATGCAAGTGATTACGATGATTTAAATGATTCTGACAATGAAGATGATTGAGATTATTTGGACGACTTTGGTAGTGATTCACGTGAATTCTGATCGTGACCTTGATCTTTTGTGTGATTCTTCTGATTCTCAGAATGAATATGAATGAGATTTTTCGGACGACTGGCAGTGATTAAATCATGCAGATGATTGTGATCTTTCATATGATTCTTGTCATTCGCATGATTCTCATCGTGCAGCTGATTCCGGTACTTCGTAGGGTTCCGATGATTCATTTGATTCTAATGATTTTGGTAATGTGTATGGTCTCTTGATTCGAAGTGACCTTAACTGGAAAAAGAAGAGCGGGACTTGGGAACTGTTACAGACATAAAAAGACGAGGGCTTGGAATTTGATCAGGTTGTGAGTTTCTGAAGGATATTTCGGTATTTTTAGGTATTTTGGGGGGAATTTGTCTTGGATCCGATAATATAACCGGACGTGGGTGTGTGATTCGTTTGGCGTTAATGTGTTTATTCATTCAAACTCAAACAGAGAGGGTGTTAGCATAGGTCGCCAATGGAGAGAGTTTTGGGGCCCTGGCCATGTGCTCTGTTGGGAGTTTTAGGAACATACAGTACATATATACTGTATAAACCAGATTTAGGACCTAAAAGTCTCGCAGGTTCTTGCTTTCTTTTTTGTATTCTTTTCCTTTTGGGGGCCGCCGACGACTTTCCAGTTTCTGAAAAAGAATCGGGGGTTTCGGTTCATCGTTAGCAGCCAGACCTTTTTTTCCCCTGTCAGTTTTCGCTTTTGATCTGTTTTAAACATAGTTTTCAAGGGTGGAATTGAGACGATTTTGGAAGTCATGCGACCTCCTACGGCGCGGTTGAGAAGAGGCTGTATATATAGATACGAAATTTTTCTTGTGGTCTTATTTTTGTTTTTGGGGTTTATTTTTGTTTTTCTTTTTGGTATCACAGGTCATTCCTCAGAAGTCCAAGAAGATGATATTACCCCTTCCGCCCCGCCCTTAGAATTGATGGACCAAGTTTCCGGCTACGAAACGACTTCTTTTGATGCAGGTGAAAAAAAAAAATTGCAAAGAAAATGGCTCTTTTCAAGCATCAGTTCGCTTAATTATCTCCATTTAATCTTTTTTTCCCTTCTCTTTTGCCTGGGGGTTGTGAATTTACCGGTATTTAGTGTCAGTTCGTGGCAGTACTCAGTAAAGCTGTCGTTCCGTTATTTTTAATTTCTTTTTTACGCAGTTGAAACAATATCTAGGCTTACTATTGCGGGATTACGTTAGGATTATTTAAGAGACAGAAGGTACCAACTTTTTACGCCATAGTAAGAAGTCTTAAAACCCACTATATTAGTTTATTTGACAGTAATTTGCAGAATTTTGGGGGCACTTTTACTACTGACGTCTGTAGTAAATGCAAATGGGGTTATAGTTAAAAATTGTGAGCAAAAATGGCTTTTAATCATGTGGCCGTAGTCTTAATTTCCTGATTTTCTTAAATATCTTCTTAGTCTAAACCTTTAAAGCCCCCGAGTTTACAACTTGTATAACATTTGTCTCCTTTCACCTAACATATGCTTTAGTTCTTAGCAGCTTGCAACTAAATTTCTGTGTATTTTTGGGCAAATCCGTCTTGTCGTTATCTAGTGTGCATTCCTCCGCCTGATTTGGTGGGCGAGGCCGTGGAGGGCACGGGGCCCACCCGTACTCAGTTGTCAGCCATCCCACCTGTAACGGAGCAGGAAGCCCGCGCGGCATTAGCAGGCTACGTGAGCACGCATTGTTGTTGGGGGAAAGGGGCCGTCCGAGACATGGCTGTCAGTAAAATTACCTCCACTTCTGCCTTCCATTACGAGCTCCAGACCTTTACTGAGAAGCGAGAAACCTCATGGGCTTTTACCCCCTACGGAGGAGGAGAAATTGACGGTCCACGCACTGGGAACGCTCCAAGACCATGGGATATCGAAGCCCAACCCACTGAATGGTTCCGGAACGAAGTCAAAGTCTTGCCGGTACCGCACACGTGCTCTGTCAAGCAATGCCATCGCTGTCGCGGAGCTGGCAGTCTTCTTTGCCAAGAATGCCATGGTAAAGGATGGGTAAGTTTTGTAATTTCTTTTCCACTCACCTAAATAAATTAAGAGTTAAAAGTAAACTAAAATGAATAAATAAGTATGCAGTACTAAATAAGTTTCCATCCTAAAGGTCCTAAAAGGCCAGCAAGTTCCTAAAGGCCAGAAAGTTTTATAGAAATGTTCTTTCAGTACACCTCAGCTATGGATGGCCGGTTGCCATGGAGACAGAGCTATGCATAGGCAGAACGCAGAAAAACCTCTCAGACCCAAAGTAACTCCGTGCTCCGTACTGTATACGAAAAAATTAATTCAGAATTGCAAAATTATAGTAGCAAATGCACAAAGCATAGGTTTTTCTTCTGGACATTAAGAACCAATTAAAAATCCCGTAAATTAATTATTAAGGAAGATTTATTGTTAAAGGCGACCTCTTCAGGAAAACAAGGAAGATAAGATGAAGAAATACTAGGCAGAAGTAAAGGGGAGGTAGATAGGACGATAATCCCAGCAGGCGTCAAATCTAGGGTCGTTATCGATTTCTGTCTTCCTTGTTCTTATGCGGTATGGTTTTTAGACGCGGTGCTTAAGTTGCCACGGAGATGGGTGGGGATCCGATTCAGCGGGGAACAAAGAGCGTTGCTTCTTCTGTCAATCTTCGACGCACGGACGTGGCCGCCAAGACTGTCTCAAATGTAACGCCAAGGGCCGCGTGGCGTGTCCGCCGTGTGATTCCTACGGCCAGATCCGTTGCTTCATCAGCCTCACCATCACATGGTATGCTTTGTATGGTATCCCTCAGTTATAATTATAACATGGCGCGAGTTGTATAAGTTTCCCGTGGAAATGGTAACGTTAAAAGATCTAAAAGTACTGTATATAGGAAAGCCAATACGTCAGAGCATATTGTGGAGAAATCTTCCTTGCCGGAAGAGCTGATACGGGAAGTGTCGGGCCAAGTGGTTTTTGAAGAGGAAGGATCTCGTTTGTTGCCGCTCAACAGCTTCCCTGAAACCACCATCAATCTGGCATCCGCTCAGATTGTACTGCAACATACTCGCCAGTGGGCTGACCAAAAGATTTTGGCACAAGTAAATGCCTTTCTTTCTCTCTTTTGTACTATCCCAAGCCCTTTCAAGTTTATGGATGCCTCACAAATTTGAAAATATAAAATAAAAAGTGCAATTTTTAATTAGACAATAAATAATATAATAAAAGTTATATAGTAAATGACTAAATAATAATTTGAAGGCAAAAGTATTGATAGCATTTTGTTGGAATAATATTTGATGTTGAATAGTTTAGAATTGCTTTTGAATTCCATGGAGGGGGAGGGTTGTAGCGTGTTTATAATTTCTTTTCTTAACTTCTGTTTGTGCACATTCTAGAAGGATATCTTTAGAATCTCTCGTAAGCGTACTGGACGGCTCCTTTTTTGCGCGTTCTTTTTTTTTCGACATGGCACATTCTCGGAGGTAAGAAAGAGATTACAGTGCAACCCGCTTAATTGAATAGGCTCGGGACCGGACTGACAACATTCAAATATGCGGAGTATTCAAACATACGGAGTT
>JAGJRP010001422.1:0-15801 GCA_022832235.1 Lepidurus couesii
TTTTTTCAATACCATACCAAGACCAAGACTTTCATACCTCCAGACCGGTCTTAAGACCAAGACCTGGTCTCGAGTGCACATCACTGGAATGAATAATAATGCGTCATCTACTGTATTCTATTATATATTGTATTGTTTATATTGGCTTCTTGCATCACCTCTCCCTTCCAAAGTGGTGTTATACTACTATTGCCCTATCAAAACCTTTGGCCCTTGCAACACCTAAAGGAAAAGTGAAGACAACAATGAATGTTCTTGCATCTCCTTCCTTTCGCTCTTAGCCCTCCTCTTATCTTACGACGTCTTATCTTACGACGTCGTCAACTAATCCTATCTACGTCGTTCAATTTGCGTAAGGGTTAATTCGCCAATCACGGCTCGAGCAATTCAAGGGTGTCGGAGGAAACAGAGAAGCTGAGAGAGAGAAACAAGAGAACAAGAGAGCGAAAGCCCCAAGTTGAGTGGCTCGGTTAAAGGTTAGGCAATGCAATGCTATAAGAAAGGGGGGATATGCTCAAGCAAAAGTTTGTGGGGATGACGAGGGTTGGGTTTTCATGTGTCTTTTTAGCGTAGATGCCTTTAGCCGCTTTTCCCCGCCCAACGTTAATTGCACCTCCCCCTCTCTACTCTTTCCTTCTTTATTTCAGGGGCTAGCTTGCTTTAAGTCTGGGTGCTTGACGTGCCGACTCATCATGCTCCAGGGTTGTACGAGCGCCTCGTAAAAGTTGCTTTAACGACCTTTGACCCCGGCGTTTACAGTGCCATTCCGGAACCCCTTTCCCTTGGAAAAAAGCAAGTCAGTCGTCAGTACAGGCTCACACCGCCTTGCCCGTATACGAATTACAAACTTTCCCCAAGAAAAGCTGTCCCAAAACGCGTGGCATCAACAACAGGGAATAGTGCTACCTTAACCTTACTATCTTACTATCGTGCGTACGTGCTTACCTTGCTTTCCCCAGGAGCTTTCGGCTTTTTACGCACTACTCCCCCCAACGAAAAGTAAACAACAGGGCCACTGAATCAAAACATACACAACAAATGCTGTCGTAAGCTCGTAACTTCTCTACTATGGGTCTTTGAAACAAAACCATATCGTACTCCGTTTGGCGAACTTGATCCTACATGATCCTAACCCCCAAACAACAAAAAATATCAATAACATTCCAAAAATTCTATTCCGATAGTGAAAATATACAAAACTAAAATAAGAAAATATACAAAAAAATATACGAAAATATACAAAACTAAAATAAGAAATAACACATTTTCATCTCCCTGATGTCATACCAGAAGTGTTATAATGATATGATACTATTATAGAAAAAAATAAGTAAATAATGAAAATATACAAAAGTAAAATACTCAAAAATAGCCCATACTAAAATAGGAAGAATTGCTTTTATTTCACCATACTATACCATACCATTACCATCATCCATACCATTATATACCAGACATTAGGGAGATGAAACTATTGTAATGATATATGATACTATTATAATGAAAATATACAAAAATTAAATGATCAAAAATACGACATAATAATATAAGAATAGAATGATATAACAATGCTCTTATATCATCTCCCTGTTGTTATACCAGTCAAGGGCCTAAGTCCACCCGAGTCACCTTGGTCTAGCGTAGCCAAAGGAACTCGGAAAACACTTTGGGCCGAGATATCAGGAAGATCGCAAGCTGCAAAAAAGGTAAACTTCCGGATTCTGTTTCATCCTAAACGGCGCCCAAAAAAGTCCGCGACCACTGCAGCCTGTTAAAAAGTGCGCATAGGTTCGGGGAGACTACCGTGTGTCAGGAAAAGCCAAAAAAAAAAAAAAGTATCCATGTCTTCCAGTCTTTCGTGCGTCGCACGTTGACATCCAACAACATCCTCTCCAGATACTCTAGTATCCTCTAGTACAGAAAAAGCCTCCTCAAATCGAAAAGGTCATGGGGGAGTCGTCAGTGGAAATAACACCCGAACATTTAATCCAGGGTTACACGAGGCCGGAATCCCTTAGCTATACGGGTTTCTATACCCCTCAACGCCTCAAATAAATCATCCCGCACCAATCCAGCCGAACAAATTTCTTTCTTCGCCTATACCCCTCCCAATTGCCGTATTTTCTTCTTTTCTCAATCAAAACCTCGCGTACAAAAGACTCGCAGCAAACTTGCCGGATACTCTTAAAGTGTTCTATAGCACCAAGCCATTCAAAGCTTTTTTTTAATTTTTTTTCTCTTTCGGAACATACGTCTTGTTTGCTAAACGTCTAGTCTAGTGTGTAGTTGAATTCGCTGTTCGGGAGGTAAAAAAAGAGGGTGAAAAAACAGACCTTTTGTATATAGAACGTTTTTCCTTTCTATTTTTTTATTTTTATAAATTGTGCGCTACTAAAACTTTTTAGTTTGAGGTTGTCAATCTCCCGTCGATACACAAGGCAAATGCCATGGCAATAGAAACGCGGCACAAGGCAAAAGCGATCAAGTAATAGGGAGGGGCCCCCTACATACACTCTATAGCTCTTCATCGTTTTTATATAAATTAGTAGAGGGGTGGATCTGGATGTATTGAGGGTTAGGGAGGGTATATAAACATGAAAAAGGATACGTTGGTTGCTTAAGAGGGGGATGGGATCTTTGAGCTGTTCCTGTTCGTCTTTTATTTTGTCGCGGCGGGACTTGTATCATTCCCTATGGCAACAAGAAATGAAAAGGAGAGGCTTCAGCCCTAGCACTATACAATCTATATCCTCGTAAACGGGGGAAAAACGACAGCTAGATCAACTGGTCTTACTACATCCTTGCCGGAAATGACAACTCGAGGTATCCGCCAACTGTTAAATGACGCCAAAACTTGTTAGAATGCTAATTTTCTGGACGCAAAACACTGGACAGTTTGGTAATTATTACTCTACCAACTGTACGGGCTGGACTGAATGTACTGTCAGTACTGTCCACATTTTTTGTTTCGTTTCCTTTTTTTTTCTTTCATTTTAACGGCAACAGGCACAAATGGGACACGACGAACACCTATTTTTCACATTTTATTTCCGTCCCTAGACACTATAAAAACCGACTGTCCTCATCCTCTGCTTGCTTTGCTGCGGGAAAGGTTTTAATGTTGCCTATCCAAGTCCTTGTCATTTTCACGACGTTGGGGTAAAAACGTACAATCTAAGCCGGGGAATGGGGATAACGGACTGGTACTGTCCACGTCCGCTGCCTCCAAGATTCCAAGACTGCGACGAGATCGTACATCAGCGGACTTTATCCAAATAAGCATCAAGCGATAAATTAGTGTCTTTATAGAGGGAAGATTTGAGAGTCCAAGTATACATGCGGAGGTTTTACTCCTAACTAACCACAAAGTTTTACCCCCTTTCCTTACCCCCTTTCTTGGGGGGGTTCGTTGGGGGGTTTCTTGGTGAGTTTGACTTACAATGGAGCAAAAGTCCCAGAAACTAACCTAACCTGTCTCGAATTTGTGTGGGGCGGGGAAGGAATGACATGCTTGTTACATTATAAGTTTTGGGGGGCCGTGGCACGTGAAATGCCTTGGTTATTTGTAGGAGCGGACTGCTGGGGCCAAATATTGACTCATTATTGGTTTCCAGGAGCTTCGCGTGTTGACTGCGCTTTTCAGAACAGTGCTGGTGTGTAAAGTATGCAAGGATCAATAACGCATTAATGAATGTTTGCAAACTTTAGGTTTCGTCCTGGTGTTGTCTTAGTTTGTGTTTGTGTGTGGGGGGATGGGGGGACATGGGAGGCGAATTAGCATTGTCTAAACTCCAGGTTATGCTGGTTTCTCCTTCGTGAAAATTCTCGTGTAATCCAATACAACCTCGCGTTGCCCTACAGCGTCTATAGTGTGTACGCATATCTACACATAAACATACATATAACATGCATAACCAGTGTTTCTGTGTTTCTCTCTCGTTCTGTCTCTGTCTTTCTCTCTTATATTCCAGCCCACTCGTCTCTTCAGCTATTGCTAAGTGTGTACCCCCCCAAAAAATCAATGTTGCTCCCATTCTGACACCGCACCATACCACTACCACACATTCACAGAGAACGAGAGAACCCAAGTTTGAAATGAAACGAAACGATTTTTTTTCATTTTGATTCACTTATTAACTATTCCGTTTTTTTTTGCTCGTCCTATTAAAGCCGTACTTATTTTTACCCTATCATTAGTTATTAACTAACACCTTTTAAGCCTTAAGCTGTGGCATGGGTAACGCATGTGAATAATTAGTAGCCATCTTAATGAGAAATTTGAGCTACCACCCACCGCCACGGGCGATGCAAAACTTTATCTCTATCGAATTAGGAAATGAGGGAGTGATAGCATACCTCGACTGCGGATCATTTCCCAACAATGGAAAGAAGTTTCCGGGCTTCGTGATGTACAGTTACAGCTGTTGTGTCAAGCACAGGGCCAATTTTTTTTGTAAAGAAAGAAAGGCTCCCACAGTAGTGATGGAGATTTTTTTTGGTTCGAGGCGAAGTTAAAATTAAGTGAACACACACACAGTCACAGGCTTGGGGATTTGGAGGTGGAGAAATGTAAATGTATATAAAGCACACCGCACGTAAACTCGGTGGGAGTCAGCGGAATCGGAAGTGCGCAGTCTGTTTTTCAGGAGCTTCTTCTTAAGTTACTCGGCTCTTTCTTCACCGGCAGGCTGGTCTCCTTTTGTTTTTCTAGACCATATTCTACAGATACACACTAGGTATGTGTGGGAGTTGAGCAACGCAACATGAAACCACGCGGACACTTGAAACTGTCATGCGACACACGCTACAGACGGGCCCAGCAGGTTTTTAACTTAGTTTCCCTCGTTTTTTTGAAAGTCCTTCAACTTCCGGGGTTAAATACGAATCACTGGTAAGTTCTTGATGAGTTAACCACTCAATTGTGCACGGTGAAAATCCTGTCGTTTCTAATATCCTGTTGGGAAATTGAAATTGTCACGCCAGTTTTTAAAATACGCTTAAAATGCACTTTTATGCTAATCAAACTGGATTATATTACTTGTGTTTTATTTCTCGCATTTTATTCCGGTTATTGTGTAAAACGCGAAACCGGCCACATGGATTGTAGCGATGGCTTGCACACTTAGCACTACAGTTAGCTAGCCTAACCGTCCACTTCAGCTGCTAGCACGGGACTGAGCGATCTGCACACAGGCCAGCTTGTCCCAGCTCGTCTTCGACCCCGCCGATGACTGGGGGGAAACGTTCTTCAGTCTTCTGGGGCTTAGGGAGGAGCTGTTGCCGCCCGCACACCCGCGGGAGAACACACGGACAACGCGGGTATGCTCTGTTTTGCTTTCGCTGCATGTGATGACGGCGTTGGCATGGCAGTCTACGTGAAGGAATAACATTCGGAAAAAATGAAATTTGGATTACCTCTGTCACCCCGCATGAGAATGCATGTACTAAAATGCATATACTAAAAACAAATGTAGGGACAAAAATAAGATCACGCCTCCATCCCCTGTTCTGTTCTAAACTAAACTGAAATGGTATGAATGAATTGAGAACAAAATAACACACGACACAACAGGCGTTTCAATTTAAAAATAAATAAATAATAAGATCACGTGTTGGCTTGTACACCAAAATGTACAAAGAATATACGTACATCGACTTGAATAGCCTTTCATTTTTATACTAAACCTCCTTTGACAATTACTGGCGATGAGAAGGGCCATTATGGAATGTAAACAGCCGCACAGGACGGAACGGAACCGAACCGCCAACGCTTGCAACGCGTGCAGCGCGGCAACATAGTCTGTTTGGGGTTGATATCTAATGGCTCAATAAAAATCCACCTCCACGTGTCTGCATGACAGGCTACCAGCTCTGCCCACACATGCATATAAAAGGCACGCTGCAATTGAGCAGAGGACTTTGGCGGTAGCCATGTAGGAGCTTGATTGCTCCAATACAACTCGAATAACTGCTATACGTTCTGTCCTATATAAACCGGCCGGGCCCAATCCAATGACTCTTCACTAGCTCAAGACATTTATAAGGCTTAAAAAAACGAGAATGGCGGACAATGGTTACAGCAAAGCTTTTCTTTGCCATCATATAGCTGTAGTTGTGGGTAGACAAGGCAGAAAAAACGGACGCCAAGAAACAAAGGAGGACTAAAAGAGGGGCAAGTCTTTGCTTTTCATGATGCTGACTCGGTGGTTATGTAAATGGGTAAATTGATCATTCTACGGGACCATGAATCGCGGATCCGTCTTCTAATAATGCAACCGACTGCGCATAACTCTGGAAAAAAAGAAACACGTCAAGAAATGCGACCTTGATTGTGGCCTTTTTGTTGCCGTCAAAGCGATAGGGGATTCATTATGCACGGAATGCCTTTAGAAAATATGGCACATTGTTCTTCTCTGATAGTACCAAGACTTGCCCGAGGAGATAAACTTTTGCCGGATGGGAAAGTTGAGCATGCATCACAAACTTGATTTCCTCGTTTTCTAGCTTGATAACTTCAACACTCTTGCTCTTTGTGGGTCGTTCTGTCGCTCTGGTAAAATCTATCGTCTCTCCACTTGCAATATCCCACGCCGGCTTCGCATATAAACTTCCGTGTGCAATACCTTCCGCTCGTCTGTACACCAAATTGCCTCAAGTGCCCGAAACCACAAATACTGCCGAAGACGTCACGAACCCGAACACTGACTAAATATTCTAAAAAAAAAAAAAAAGTCCCCCTCATCCATCTTTGCATACTGCTGTCTTTCGATACATCCACTTTTAGCCCGTGGACGCTTTTGAAAGCTCAACACTAATATCGACCCAGTGTTTCCCATCCTGCCTTCATACTTTTTTTTGGCTCTCATCTGCTTAGTTCCTACTTCCATCCCGCAGCAGCTCAGTTCAATGCGATTCGCCACGACCATGAATTCTCGAACGCCTCATTAACCCTCTGAAACTCGGTGGCCCCGTTCCCATCTCTTAAATCATTGCACAGCACACAACGCAATTAAAGCATTTTAACGGTCGACGGAGGCAAAGGCATACATAGAACTCCCAGAAGACGCAGCAAGACCTTACGCCCTTCAGCCAAACTTCCAAGAGAGTTGCTAACTAGGAAACTTTCAACTTTTCAGTTTTCAACCCTTCATATACGCGACAACTGCAAAAGTGAACCGTCAAGGTATACCCTGAAAAAGCTTGGCCAATAAAGTGCTACGTGAGTACCAAAAACCACAACTTTACGTTGAAACCCCGTTTTCATTTTCTTGTCCAAATATGTGCGCGTCGTGTAACAGCTTTACGGAAACTTTATAGGGGAACGATCCTTTTTAGCTAAGTTGTGAAATGTCCCCTTTTCTCCAGAGCTTCGTTACCAAGCTTATGAATTTTCCAAGTCAATATGTACAGTATTTATCAAAACTTCGCCATGGGCGATTGTTCTTCGAACTTGAAAGGGAGAACCGGAGATTGAGGAAGCCAAAGTCAGGCAGCTGTGAAGAAATGCAACTGTCTTGCATGCTGATTACAAATTGGCAAAAATATGCAAAAACCATTCCAACTTTGCATTCGTGAAAAGATATACCTCAATAAAGAGATTTAGGATGTGATGTGAAGGTGTTAGTAAGACCCCCTTCTATAGCGTTACACCTGCCGCTTAAGTAAAAAAAAAAAAAAAAAAAAAAAATCGGTGGCTAAAGTCTAAGGTCAGGCAGCTGTGAAGCAATGAGACAGTCTTGTACCTGATTAGAAATTGGCAAAAACATGCAAACTCCTTACTTTATCATTCGCGATGAAATTTGCCCCAATAAAGTTATTTTGGATGTGGAGTGACGGCGTTAGTAAGACTCCCCCCTTCTTCCACAGCGTTACACCTGCCGCTGTGAGTAAAAAGAATTTGGGAGGGATCGGTTGGTAAAACCTTGCGAGAGATCTGATAGTCTGTTTTGAAAATCCTAAGGAAGGAGGGCAATAAAAAAGCAAAGAAAAAAAAGTGTTATCATGTTTGGGACAAGCAGGTGTTTCACCTAATTGAGGGGATCTGCTGTCCTTTTGTAACGTCCTAACTCTAACCTAGCGCCCGCATGACTGGCCGTAATTTAAGCGGACAGCCTAGCATTGCAGACATTCAAGAATGAATAGGTGAATGCGGGATAGTTATTAGGGGGAAAGGTGAACCTTTTTTGCGTTTTGGCTTTCAGTATTTCCGAGCAAGCCCTGAAAGTTTTTGGGAGTTTAGGCCGCCTTTTTACGCGAGGCCAGGGGCGCGGCAGGTGCTTTCGAGTTTTGGAAAGGCACAAACAAATTGCTAGCAAATCGTTTTGGCCCTGATTTGGTGCGTCAGATTTGCCCCTGCCCGGTCCGGGAACGAGCTTCACCACCGTACCCCCCTCTTCTTACAATTTACCTTTAGCCTTTTCAGAAAAGCTCGTTTGTTTGCACCCTCCAATTTAACCCCCTAAATCGTTTTACTCCAAGAAAGGCCAAGCTTATTATGGGTAGAAGATCTTAGCAGGAGACTTGGAAACTGGAAACTTTCATCAAGTCAAGTCACGACATTCTAAGTCCTTTACGGTTAACGAATGTGAAACACAGCCCTTTTGGCCTAAGATGTCGGCATCTGTCGCGGATAACATGACAATGCACTTGGCCAATCGGCCTCTAGCGGGGGAAAAGAAAAACAGATATATACACACTACTCTCTATTCTTCACTGTCAACTGTCATCTCACTATGCGTTTGCTAAACAGAAAAACGTTCGCTTTCTTAGACTCTGGTGGAAGCTAAAAATGTCACCGGGAAGACGGGAACGCCATAACTTTTTGCCAGGGAAAAAAAAGAATAAAGAAAAAAAAAAGAAATGTTTCAGATTCACCCAACCACAAGCTTCTCGCCCCATCCAATTTGGCTCCAGTAGTCCCCCCACATTTATTGTCATTCAAGGAGGCAAAGTTGTCTAACAAAAAGCATTCGTGCATTTCGACTGGACTATTGGACTCGAAATTGACATTTCCCGACAGAAAACAGGGCACAGACAGGGAGCATAATATACATATACAGTCTCTGGCATATTCGAGGTTTTATCTTCAAAATCACAGTGGCAAAATAGCACCTGGGCTTGCACCCATGTGTATATTATGTGGACGATTTTCTCTGTTGTATACTCCACCAAGCATGCCAAGAGCGGCGTGACTTTTTCAACCCAACTTGGGTACCCTCTGCTAGCACGGAACAATATAACTTAGAGCTCCCATGTCTCAATCTCGCTCGTTTGGGACAGAAGTCCCAAAGTAACCAGCCGGACTTATACAGCGGCCCATAAAAGAAGCTCTAGACATCGCGTCGTGATCGTGTGGGACTTGAGGATTATTGGCAAGCAAAGAGAAGCGAGAGATAGAGAGACGTTGTGGGAGTCATATAGTAACTGGACGATGTCCGCGGCAAAGGAACTTGGGCCTTGTTTGTCGAAAGATTGGTGTGCTGTGGGTAGAACGGGTCAGCAACACACACGCGATATATCCGGGCACCCGCAGTGTTCGTTAACGCCGCTGACTTTTCTTGTGGTCCCTTTGGAAAGTCGTTATATAGCGAGGGGTTTTCAGTCCAACGATTCAAGAATATGACCTTTTGTTTCCCGCATGGATATATATGGCAAGGCGACGACCACCTTGCCTGTCACCGGTTTTCCGAGGTGTTAAAAAGCGAGAACAACTTTCATGCCAGTTTATAACCCTTTATTGCGTGCATAACTCCAAGCTTGACCTACTATTTTTAAATTATTTTTTTAAAAAAAATAAGGATAAATAGGGCCTAACGCGGGAAAGATGATCTATTACAATGAACGCCGCTTATTGTGATCACTTGTTATTAGAATCAGCCGCTTTATGGAATCAAATTGTAAAGAATCGATTCAAAAGGATTCATAGCATTTCTAATGGGTTATTAAAATCACACTTTCGGATATTAGAATCAATTTCGAAGAATCTCCACATGTACAGTGACGAAACTTTAGTGGTGATTTGCTACGGCAGCGCGACAAAAGGACAACTCGACAAAAGGACTCTGTGTACAGTAACCAGGTACTCTGTCAACACAAGGTTAGGTTAGGTTAGGAAAGGTTAGGTTAGGCGTCCCTTTCTGTCGGGTCTGGAGTGCTGTTGACATGTTTTTTAACACGGATATAAGGAATTTCTAATCTCGCTGACGCTTAACCAAAGAGCAGAGACTTTTTAAGCTCGAAATTCTATTGGTCCCTTTTAAAGTTATGGACCTGGCGTCCTTCTGTCGGGGCCCGGCGTCCTTCTGTTGGGGCCCGGCATCCTCGAGTCGGAGCCCGGCGTCCTCGCGTCGGGGTCCGGCGTCCTTTTGTCGGATACACGGAGTCCTGTTTTCGAGTCGTCCTTGTGTATTGTTACATGGACTTTGACATATTGACCAATGACAATGCTTTTACGTCGTTTCGACAAATCCTGTCATTTCCAGTCTACTTCTACGCTTAGAGGGAAATCCCTTCTAAACTCCCCAGTCAATTGAACGAGCAGGTTATTCAAGTGAATCTAGTACATATTTCCGATTTTCGGTTATTAGAATCTTCGGTTAATAGAATCAGTATGCACTTGACAAACGTAATCAGAATAAACAGCCTCTACTGATGTATTATTATTTTTTTAACTAAGTATAACTAGAGCCTAATGCGGCAAAGACCATGCCGATGTCGAAAACCGCCGAGTCGGCCGGAATAAAAATGATTTTTTTTTGTTCTCGACCCAAAGTAAAACGATAATGATTTAGTACCAATCCAAGACGTCGTCTTTTGTGGTACAATTCCGGTATCAACAAAGCAGGACTCCCGGGAACTCTTCGGGCTCTTACAGCCTACACAGTATGTGTCGTCCTTGGGATGTCCACCCAGCGAAAGATAAAAGGAAGCTACGAGAGATGAAAGGGAAACGATAAACCATCACGAAGAAGACTCTCTTCTCACGTGGAACTCGATGCGGCTCGTTTTCGCTGCGCAGGGGGCGAGTTAACGAATTTATCCGAATTAAAATTGCAAAAAAGAGAGGCAAACTACGCCCCCCGCTGTTGTATGGTTCCAAAATTTAATTACAAAGGCAACTTGCAATTGTGCAGAACATAACATCTGATAAAAAACCCCTTCTTCCCTCCTCTTTTTTGATAGCTTTTTGTGTATTCATAGCGCATGAGCATTATTCAGAGACTTGCGACTCTTAAAGCACTATGGCACTATGGTAAAGCTCCCCGGACTTAAAAAAAATTCTAAATATAAAAAAGGCTCTTTTGCTTCGCTCATCACTGCCCCATCAAAGGAATCACCAAAGATAATGCAAGGGAACTGGACGAGTTTTTATGCAGGGAAGTACTACGCTATATACACGTAAGCACAAGCGACTCTCCAAGATTTTACGAACCGAGCACGTGGTTAACCATCTCATTTGCATGGTATTGCTCGACTCCCGCACTCCCGGCGAACATCGAACACTCCTACTGATCCCAGCAGACAAGCCTGGACGAGCGAATGTTTCTATTCCTCTATTCCGCACCGGGTAGATTGAGGGTGGAGTGCGGTGATCCGGGGGACATCTAAAGGAAAGAAACTATGGCATTTAGAAACGCAACTACGACAGATCATTTAACCCGGAAGACGAGCGTTTCAGAAATTGTGCCAATTCAGACAATGTCGTAAAGAACGTCAAAGCTGTCATCATTTGCATGAAATTTGGGGTTTTACGCTATGGTGCACGGAAAAGAAGAGCAAAAAAGGGACTTGGAATCTCCTGCATGCTGGAGGAAAATAAAAATAAAAAAATAAAGTAAAAAGGATCAGCTCAGCACCCAAAGTAAGGCTCAGCGCTTTTTTTCTCCCCATTGGGGTTTCTGCCAACCGGGGTGGGCAGAGGGTGAGGGTGGCAAAATTATTGAAGGAGACCGGTAGTTTCTTACTATGATGCCTGGCAGGTTGAAGCAAAAAAAACTTCGCCATTACCAAGAAATAACGTCTCTGTGGACTATATGAGCCTTCCCTAAGCCACATGGGACTGATTTGACCTCCAGCGTGAAAAGCATGCGGGGCTCGCAGAAATTCCGATGAGCATTCATATCACATCCATATCCAAGCAGCGTGGGTGCCTGCATCGATGCATGTATAATGTAATGCAAGAGTAAGCTAAATAGAACTTGTACTTGTAGATGTAATCTGTGTGCTATTTGTATACATTTTTTAAAGCATTTTATTGTTGCAACAATGAAACCGTAACGGGCTAACACTAGAAGTCGCCGTTTGATTGGGAGATAATTTTTCCCACGTTTTCAGCTGTGGACACTACTAAGAGATTATTTATATTGTTTTTGTATCTTCTATATGCAGTATTTAGTATAGTAGTAATAACCATGTATTACTGTAACGTTTGTATAGTTATGTGTAGCTATCTATAATGATTGGGGGATTTGGGAATTGGTTAGTAGTACCTTTAGTTCTGTCACCAGCAATAAAACCAATAAAGCGCACAACACAATTAATAATAATAATAATAATAATAATACCCAAACGCGTGGCAGATAATTTGATCATGCCCTTTTTTATGGACGGAAAGTCAATCTAACTCGGAAAATCCGAGACGGAACCATATTCCTGTGTCATGTTGCAGGACGTGGCTGTCAAGTCATTCCTTTGCCTGTTTTTCTCTTCACGACACCCATGCAATCCCGAATCGAAAGACAGCGGCTCCCAACAAAGCACACATGTATAGCATATATAGCTCCCAACAGTCGCTGCCCTTTTCGAATGAAGACAACGCTATTCATGATTGATAAGCCAGCGCCAGAAACGCCAGTAAAGTCTCAGGGAAGTACAATACGGACCAACAACCGTCTCCTGCACCAACCCAGTCAATCCAGCGCTGGGGTACCGGAAAACTATCTTGATAACGTCCATTCGGGAAATTAGGGACCCATAACACTTGGATGTGTCGCCTACACGACCCCTCTTCCTATTTCAGTTCCACAGCAAATGCCCAAGTATGAAATCTTCATCTAAGCATCACGCATACAGGTTGCTGTTAGCAGCCAAAAAGCCTGCTGGAAAATGTCATTGAAAACCCTCGTTTAACCTTTGAGTCATTCATTACGAACGTCAAGAGCCCCGCAAGACGAGGTGACACACATACGTTGCACCAGACGCAGCTTGACATCTGTTATATACTTAATCTTGGCTGCTGTCACGCGCCGCACCTCTCATTAACGCAGCCATACCTCGTGGTAGCACATTTTTGGGCTTCCCCTAATCAAAAAAAGGCCGGAAAAAAGTACCAAGCCTTATCTACGCAGGCTCATTGATTGCCTGCCATCGTTATAAGAAACCACAGGCAGCCAGAAGCTAAAAGAATGTTAGAATGTGCTGTTATCTTTTACTCTCTGTTGTCCCGCATTGACCAAACGAGTAAGAAAGCGAATTCTTGAGCGAGGGGAATCGTGCCACCAGAAAACCTCTAAGGTTTGTCCCAATGACCAAATCGATAACTATTCCACTGTACCGTTGCGACTCTCTCCGAACTTATATACAATAAAAGAAAAGAAAACTAAAAAAAAAATGGAAAAACAACCAATGGAGCTGGAACGATTTTTCAAGGATTGGGAAGAGCAAACTTTTTTTTTTTTTAGTTTCCATGCTCCAACCCTTTCTGTTTAATTGATCCACAGGGTCATTTTTCTTGACCACCGCAGGCAAACACCAATCCAATACATATATCTAACCTTCTATACACATTGCATCAAAAGAAGGAAAAAAATATTTGGTGAAAAGCTTCATCTATCCAAGCGTAAAAGCAACAAAAGCAAAACAAAATAGCTGCGTCTCAATCGATGTTTTTGTGTAACTAAACACACACCGTTCTATACTAAACAAATTAGATTCAATTCCCCGTGAAAAGAGACAAGCTGACGATATCCCGTTAGACAGCTTCATTTCTTTATTCCTCGCCGGTGTTATTTCGAAAAACCGCTTTTCACAAGGGTGAAAATAGGAGCTGTTTGCTTGAGCCACCCATCCAATCTCAATAGGTTTGTCTTTCACTTCTAGCTTAAGCTATAGAACATTTTTCAAGATTTTTTAACCCTAGGAGAAACGCAGTAACTTAACGGAAGATTTAAGGTGAGACAGCTGTGTCAAGTCAGAGAATTCTCGCAATGCTTTGCTATATACGCATTGGGCAAAAACAGAGCATCCCAGATAAGAATATTTCACTCGTCGTCTTCACCCGGTGTTTGCACTCTGGAGAAAAATAACCACGTTCTTTTCTTGTGTTTTTTCACTGCAACTAGCGTGAAAAGCTCTTTTCACCCCTCTCTTTTTCCCACTGCGAAGAATTAAGACAACAATAGCAACACTAATCCACATCCTACAGTAGTATAGCTCAGCCGACAATAAATATGTAGCCCAAAAAGCAGGCCCAAAGGACTCGGCTCAAGTCTTACTAGGAAAATAGAAAAAAAAGTTCCTCTTTGCAGCACTCATCTCTGCCCAAATATGAGTTTCAGGCCCATAAAAGTGGTTTGAGACACTTGAGCAAACGGACCCAGGCGATATCAGCCCATTCATTCTTTCCCCTGTCAATTAGTCTAAGTAGTCTTCCTCGTTCTCAGACCTCGTACTTCATATCTACGCAACACATCGTCAGGGTGCTCCCCATCCACCCCTTATATAACGTATCTGTGCGGCTGTATTTACACGTGTGCTCTATTCCATTTTGCACTCCTATGGCTCTTACGTTAACAACAGCCCCCTTTTTTGTTCGCCAAAAACTGATTAGGTAATAGCTTCCAGCCATAAAGTATGCGCTTGGGTCAGGTCTGTGTGGCAGCTCGCTGCTGTAATATTTCTCTCCGTAAAAGCTAATTGTCCGATATATTACACTTTTGTGTGCTTCTCTTGTGTTCCCTTTTTGCTACGCTCTGGGCAAGCTCGGGGTTAGTTCGACATGTAAGGTGAGGTCATAATTGGTAAGAGTTTTAGTGCGGCCCCTTTAGACTAGAGTATATGCTCGCTCTGGCCACCAAAAAAAAACGCCCCTTCTCGTTAATAGAATCATAAATAAAAAAAAAGGAAGCCGGTAGCAACGGAGGGGGGAAGACCGTCAATCCGGCACAAGCCACTTCGTTAAGAATAAATGATGCTTGGATATATCGTATAGGTTGTGGAATACAGCATTAGTGCCCTGCCGGTACTGGCTATATACAAGCCTGCCAAGGGCAGTATTTGGTTTCGTATGGGTTTTGTCATGGAGATGTAAAAATAAAATAAAAATAAAATAAAAAAAGAAGTAGAGCAATTGGTGGTGATGGATGGAAGAACAAGAAGAAACAGGCCTGAGGGAAGATAGACGACTTGATTCTGTTAAATTTCGGCTACAACTAACAGACCAGGCACACGACAGTGGTGGATTCAAGGGAAAAACGAAGAAACATCTCGGTTGGGTTGTCTCACAAATTGACCTCGGTATTTGACTCAATCAGATTACGCCAGCCTTTAGACGTTATTGCCTTTAGTTCTATAGAAACAAGGGGATTTGAGCCAAGACATCCAACATTGTCATTGTCTTTGCTTGTGCATATATCTTGGCTTTTGTGTATAGTCAAACAGTAATTCAGTGTTGTCATGCGCAGGTACACGGTGACAGCAACGGGGTTCGAAACGTATGACATATAGAGCTTTTGCCAAATTACGCCTCTCGCGGCAAGAGTTGGCGAAATCCGCCATTTTGAGTACATTTAAGTTAAGGTAAAC
>JAGJRP010001426.1:0-15801 GCA_022832235.1 Lepidurus couesii
GGCGCGCTTGGTTCAAATGTCTCTGTTCCTTGTAGCTTTGGGCGGAGTTCCGGAAAACTTAGAACCTGCCCTGTGTGAACACCTCTGCGGAATCCGGACGAAAAAAACGTAAGGAAAATATCCGTCCGGAAAAAAAACGTGTCTGTCGGGGAGAGCCTTAAAAGGTCGAGTCCCAAGTCTTTCTTCCGGATGGATAACTATTCGGAACCTACAATACTACACTCGTTACAGTATTTACTAATAAGTCTAGCACATATTTTATTGCATTACTAATTATACTAGCTGTTTGCCTAGAAATTTATTTGCTGTACATGTCTTATGTTACACTTATAATTAAGGTTTTTAGAGAACGAATCTTGGTTTGGTAGTAAATATAAGTTTACTTGGGAGTTTCCGTCGTAAATTTGCTAACAGGCAAAAGAAAAGTGGAATCTGGTTGACTTTGTTGAACTGTGCAAGGATGATTCGACATTTCACGCGAAAATTTTTAGTCGTGAGTTTTAGTGTAGGACGTTTAGAATCGACTAATTCACTTAGAGAGGGGCTTTAGGGTACCATAAGGTAGAAATCTCCCCCATTGAAGAGTTACCAAAGTGATGAGATAAGGTCAGGTTTACGTTGGGTTTCTAATTTAATACACTAAGTCAACACACACATATGAGATCAACGTAACAAAGGGTTTCCGATCAGCTAACGAAAATGTTCACCACACTACAAAGACTCGACTCGAATGTAATCTTAAGAAATTCTTAAATGAATCCAAACGTCTTTAATTGCAAGTATTTTTTTAAAAAAAGGAAACACGTTTAAAAGTAATTTTAATTTTGAGGCTCTGTTTGTATTCTATGTCAGTATCTGTTTTATGTATATTAAAGTAGTCCCATGCATTCAGAAGTAACTTGAAATCCGGAACGAAATGGACATTTCGAAGTTTTTAAATCTCCCGCTTCCATGTGCTAGATGGCGTGTCAGCTTTAGTATATGACCGCTAGGTGGCGTCGTGCATTGTTTTGAAACTCAGAAGTGTTAGTTCATAAACAAACGATGGAGAAAATTCAAAATTTTGCAGACACGGTGACCAAGCTCTGCCTAGACCACTACGAAAATCTTCCCAAGACTGGGAAACCCAACTCTAAAGAATGGACAATCCTCGCTGCCGTTGTTTTAGTACGAGATTCAACTAACAGTAATCCCAGCCATCCTAAATTATCCGTAGTTTCCATGGGAACTGGCTCCAAATGTATTGGCCAGGGTAAATTGAGTCCACGGGGTGACATAATTAATGATTCCCATGCGGAAATCATGTCCCGAAGAGGCTTCTTACGCTACTTGTACGATCAGCTCCACAGTTTTTCTTCAGACGAAGCCAACGCAGCATCGATTTGTAATTTCAATCCCGATTTAAAGCTCTACCAGTTAAAATCCGGCGTCAAATTCGTGTTCTATTGTAGCCATACCCCCTGTGGTGACGCCTCCATAATTCCTCAAAATTCAAACTTGGATCTAATCCAACCGGCGAATTTAATTCGCGAAAATTCAAGTTTGGATGAACCCCAGCGTAAGAAAGTGAAATTCGAGGCAGATATTTATCGCACAGGGGCGAAGTGCGTCTCCGGAGAGCCGCAAGACCCTCTACAACCGGAAACGAAGGAAGATTACCACGTGGTTGGCGTCTTAAGGACCAAACCTGGACGCGGTGACCGAACCTTATCCATGTCTTGCAGTGATAAACTAGCCAAGTGGAACATTGTCGGTTGGCAAGGTGCATTACTCATGCACTTCCTAGCTACACCCGTTTACATATCGGCGATTATACTTGGACCTTGTCCATTTCGTTTGGAAGCACTGGAAAGAGCCCTTTGGGGACGGTTAAAGCAGTTAGATTCTCTCCCGATCCCCTTTGAAGGTTTTCAACCAGTAATTTTGCAAAGTAATTGCGAGTTTCCGCACGCGAAGAAGGAAGCAGACGAGAAGCCCGCGCCAGGGTCCATTGTATGGACCTTGACGGAAATCAAAGCGTTGGAAGTAGCGGTAGAAGGGAAAAAGCAAGGTGCCACCAGGAAATCGCAGTTGACTGCAAAAGGGCGTTTATCAGTTTGTAAGAAGAACTTATTTGCAAGGTTTTGTAATGTTTTGAAGAACATTCCAGAGCAAAGACTTCCTTCCTCTTTATTAGAAATGAAAAACGACCTTGAGAAGTTGACGTACTTGGACTGTAAAAACAAAAGTACTAGGTACCAGGAAGTTTGGCTGAATTTGCGAATAGAAACTTTCAAACATTGGACACGGAAGTCTCCAGACCTTCTGAAATTTAAAAGCAACGAATAAATGGAAGTAACAATCGAGCGAAATTTTTTTGTACTGTATTTTGTCCTTGATGAAACGTTTGTAAGTTTTTACATGTCGTGATATTCCAGCAACAAAGCGTCGATTATAACGAGCAAAAGAAATTGGGGTTAGTTCAGGTACCATATGTTAGTCGTAATAAGATTTCTCTACGGAGGGAAACTTCGCGAAAATTTGGCACAAAGATAGCACACAATTTCAATGTTTCGTGAATTTCCCAGAAATTCACTGACCTGAGCCAAAAAGTTCGCAAAATTTCCCTTCAAACAATGGTATTACTAATTTTACAGCAAATGTCGGAAATACAAACTAGAACCAGACTGGGCAAACATAATGTTCAATTGGGATCCCAAGCCGATGCTCGTGATGCCAACCACGTGGCACTTTCGCGCGTTTATCGGCTTGCGCAGCAACGCCATGCCGGAGATGCGCACAGTCTTGGTATCTTCTGGATTGGTAGAGGAAAAGCTGAGGTCGCACATCACATCCACCCTTACTCGCTTTTCGACGTCTCCATTTGGCAAAACCTCGTGGCTTTCTTCCACTTGCGGTCCAACTAGTGAAAAAATCTGCGCAATACCTAAATCTTGGGCTCCTTCACAGCTCAAAACCTGGACCGCGAACCGCAAACCGGGGGCGACGGCTTCAATCGCGAATCCGATGCCATCCGGGTAGGAATCCGACCACAAGATATTGTCGTTGACGTTTCGCTTATCGGATTCGAAAGTCAGTCGTTTTCCGTAACCCATCCCGATACCCACTAGGGTTAACGCACGGTTTTGGAAGAGAGGCCGTTTGGCGTGGGCGGGACGCACTTTGTAGGTGAAGCCAGGGGTGATTCGCGGATCAATAAAAGTTCCTAATGTTCCCGCCAAAAAGTTAGTGAGGTCGAAAAGTGACGATCGCAAGGGGTTTCACAAGGATAGTTACCAATAGCAGGAATTTCGTACGCTTCCAAACCAGTAACGGTGTACTGGGCAGGGACACCATCTCCCATTACGGTGAGGCGGCGCATCTTGTCGTCCACACCAGGAACCAAAGTGAGCCCACGGTGATGATTCACAGAGACATCTTTGATTTTGACGATGGATGCGATGCGATCAGGACGTGACGCGACGGCGATACCGGTGAGCTTCTGGACGTTGCACGTTCCACAGTCGTACAATTCCACTTTAGAAAGCAAGGTGACTTTCACGCACTTGTCCACACGTCCCTTCAAATCCGTTGTCTGGCTCAGTTCGTATTGAGGCCCCTAATTAACAGAGTTTATATAAAAAAAACTGATTGAACGGTAGATTATTTTTTTGCCGATCCATTAATTGGGTACGCGAGAGTACTACACGAGTGTATGCATGCTCTGGTCGCCCCCATGTCAATGGCCTAATTAGCCAAGGGCAGTTAAGAATTGAAGAAATTGCTAGAAACCGACTATAAAGGCTTTTGATTTTAAAAAAATTCTCAAATAAGATCAAACTCGATAACATTACCCTTTACGCATATGATTGAGATACTATATCTTAATTAGAACTGTCAATCACAGTATACAGGTTTACAATTGTCAATAGCCAACTGAAGATATTTTGTACTTGAAATAATATGAGAGAATAGGTTTAAATTCGTACAAAATTTCACGAGAATGCATAGGTTGTTACGTATAGGATCATGAAGGATCGTTAATGCTGAAAGGGGACTTACCAGGATTTTGATGACTTCGCACGTACCCAAAGGCCAGCGATTGGCATCGTACATGGTGAACTTGTCGCCTTCGTTAACGACTTGAATAGCGAAACCGTATCCGCCAGGATGTGTGTCGCTCCAGAAGTAATTATCGTTGCGATTGCGAAAACGGGATGCGAACGTAATGCGCTTGCCGTACCCGACGCCGATCGATTGCAAACGGAGTGCTTGGTTACGGAACAAGTACTGCTTACGTAAACCGCGTTTAGACATATCTTCTTCCAGGAGCCGGACGGTGTAAGAAAAGCCGGGGACAATGCGTGGGTCGACATACGTGCCCATGACGGGCAATTCATGCGGGTAGAGGTCTGATGTCACGTACTCGGTAGGTACGTCCCCGAGTTGACTGCCACTTAGACGTAAATCGCTTTTGCGACTTCCATAAACGTCGCCTTGACACCATTCCTGAGGAAGGACAAAGTTGGCCATTTCAATTTCTCATTCTGAAGAGCAATTTGCGCTTAGTGATGTAAATTTAGGAGTTTACATCCGTTTCCTGAACTTGGTTTTAGAAAAACTCAAGGATTTACCCTGACAAAAGACGGAAAGAGTCGCAAATATAGTTTAACACCATTAGCCAACTAAGATTTGCGTAACAAAGTGTCTCTCGACCTTGAATTTCCACGTTTGACTACCGTTTGGACTCAAATGTTTCATGGCTGAACTGAAAGTAATTCATTGTTGATGACTCATATGGCGTTTTCCTTTGGGGACCCTGGTGCAACACTTTTTGCCCTGAATGCCACAAATTCACTGTTGCAACAGTGAATTTGTGGCATTCAGGGCAAAAAGTGTTGCACCAGGGCTCCCAAAGGAAAACGCCAATAGTCTACTGAACTGCAAGTAATTCATTGTCGACGGTTCTGAGCCAAAAATATGTCCGAGAATGCCTCAAATTCAAATTGATTGTTGCCATCCTTGGATATACTTGTTTTTAAGCAAGAAAAGTCAACTAATAGATGTAACCGCGGATCACATCTATGTCGACACGTCATTGCTGAAGTCAATTCGAATACCTTGGTTGACAATTCCAAGTCTGATCTTTTGAAGGTTTAGAATTCAAGGCTTTCATTTATTTCCTCATTGGATTTTGCTAAAAATCAAGGTAACCTACATCAGCGTTGCAAATTCACGTTATAAAAAGTTTCAGAGATCAAAGTTTCGGAGTTTCAGAGGCTTCGCGTTTCAAATTGTGAGTGACTTTAGTGTTGAAAATAACAGAAAAATTGGCTAATAGTGTCAAGTTATTTTCGTTACGCAATAAACGCAAAGACGCAAATGGCGATGTTGTATACTTAGTTTAAGGAATTTTCGGGGTAGGCATGGCGCAGGCCTAATGCAGGCATCACCCGGATATAGCCCAAGGGTTTGTCTCCTAATGGGTCAGATTTTGAGGCCTTGGCATTGGAAGGTAGTGGGGGGACCAGGGACCGTGCGTAAACCTCTCTCACAACATCTCAAAAGGCTAAAATGCCTGCACAGCAACAAGAAAAGCAAACACCGTAGAGGATATCATCCCCGGCAACTCCTGTTCATTTTTTTTAAAAAACTGAAGCACCACCGGGGAAAATGATCCAACCAAAGCCAACTAATTCGCAATTCTTGGATTCAACTTACGGAGCTCCCGTGAATTCGCTAAAACTGCTCCGAAAATTCGCGGTCTGTATTACCTGTGGCTCAAATTCCTGGAGCAGGTCATCAATTCCGACCAACTCATCACTGCTGCTGTTGTCACCGTTAGAATCTCCCTTTGTTCCAATTCCAATGCCACGACCAGATTCTTCCACACGCTGTTGAAGGCATTCGTGCATCTTTACAAGAAAAGAAATAGGTTGGAAAATTATTGGAAAATATCTTAAAACGCAATTAAATTTCGCAAGGAACTGTTGGAAAATTCTGGAAGCAACTCTTAATGTAACTTGGGCTATTTCGCTCAAAAAAATATGTTTCGTTTGCATTATTGTTTTTAGTGCTTTATAAGCAGTAGTATATAACTTACACGTTAAGTAGTAAATTGCTATTAGTAAGATGCGTAATTTTAACTGAAGTGCAAACCATTATATTAATTAATTAGGAACATTTTAAAAAAATCTTTTTTACTTGAGGAGCAGTAACTGTGAAGCTGACACTATTATCCAATTCCATGAAATTAATCACGTTCACTTCTTTACCGGACGCCATTTGTTCTTCTTTTCTTAGTACAACGAACTTAAACTCGCCAAAACTTGTTGCTACAAATGTCGCAGAGACTATCGCTTGTAAGGTCTAACCGAAGACTGAAGCTTGGTTTGCCAGTGTTTCGAGTCTGGTTTCTGTCGTTTCTATGTGAAGGAGCCGGGTAGGAAAACTTGCCTTGAAGCCGGGGTTGTTTGTACCGCTCTAATCGATATTCTCCGTTGTTGGTAAGCTTGAGCAAAACTGTTATTTTCCCGGAATTCTCAACCTTTCCCAGAGAGAAATTTCACGCTTTAACCTTACAAATTTCTGGAAAGGGTTTGTTTAGGTCCAAATACGTAGAAATACGACCTTGTTTTTCGCCTTTGGGAAGGATTGAACCGATATCTTGAATATGTTATTGTTCTCACTTTATTGTTTCAAAAAGACTATTGCGCAGTTCGTAGCGATTTGGGGCGATGACCGCCAGCTGACATAGAGGTCGATGTTAGAGGTACATACATAGCAGACCGGCGTAGTATCACGTGATAGAAGCGTGGTCTGAGCGTGGTGTTGTCATATTCTTTTGCAATCCACTGTTTTTATTACAAGATTTCATAAAAGCAGGAAGAAGTAATGAAATTCAGTAGCCCAGTGTCATTACGATACTTTCCTTCTTGTTTTGAGCTCGAATTTTGCAAGTAACAAGGTGAAACAGCGTAATGAGCTAAAAATTTAATGGCTATAATGCTCGACAGAAAAGTCATGGCAAAGAGAATTTTTTTTATTTTGAAACCACGTTTAAACGCGGGTTTAAGTACGAATTAAACCATTTGGCCGTTAGATCTCGCTCCGTTATGTAACCAACAGCATGCTAAAACAATCGAGCTCCCGAGCTAAACTAGCTCACGTCAACAGACTTAGCCTGAGATTTTCCCCTAGAGTAAATAATCTAAATATATATTTACTAAGGATTTTCCCGAGCTGCAGGTGTCCTACTTGCAGCGTATGTAGCCTGTATTGTAGTATTTTGCCTGTTTAACTTTCTGTACCTGGAACATCCGACCTCGCGAAATACTTGGAAGTAGTTACCATATTAATGCTTGTCTTTATTATGGTAGCCGTGCTTTTTGGGATGCTTATATAACCGTGGACACGATGATCACAACCTGTTTCATTGTATGATCCAGGAAAAAACCTGTTCAGGCCAATCAACCTTTAAGTTTGGCCTATTTTAATTAATTAGGATCTTTGAAAGTTACAGTTACGAAAGAGCTTTTCCTTTTATTAATGCAAATAGTTAGCATTTGAATTAGAACTGATTAGCATGTTGATATTATTTAGCATATAAACTTGGTGAACGAGGCTAATGCAATAAATAGTATATATGGTATGGTATGATATGGCTTAAGTTAACCAGGAATGGAAGTTTTTGGTTGTTTAGCTAAAAATTTCAATAGTGACGTTAGCAGCATATTGGCTGATATTACACAAGTTAACACCTCGTTTAAGGCGCATAAAACCGTTGAGACCCCACGATTTCCCCCAGGAATTTCTGATAATCCAATAATCAGTTTTGGTTGCGGGATCCGAGCCATATCCAACAATGGTAATCGCATGATTAACGGAAGAACGTATCCTGACTGGGTTGCAGCCCATGGGATCGTCATATATGCCCTTCCTTTAAACAAAAATAACATTAGAAGTATTTTTTGAAATTATTTTAATATAAAGATTGACTTACGAGTAAAAGAAAAATTTACTGTTGGTGGGAGAGATGTAAAGGGAGGCAGCCACCAACTGTCGAGCTTTGATAGCCGCCATTATAGCGTTTTCGTCTTCTAAATAGCCCGCATACGTTATAACATTGACTGCGGACTTCCGTATACCTTTGCAAGTTCCCTAAATACAGAATATATATCAACCATATACAGAATGTATAGGCTATTCAACCCGTATAGCTAAGCCTACTTTGGCACGATAGCATAGTGAACGCAGAAGTTGTCTTACGTAAAAATATCGAAAAAGCTTAGCAAACCATCTTGACAGTAATGCAGGTAATAACAACGCGGAGGACGGGAAAATTTTACTTTTTAAATTTTTGCCTTCACTAATTTGAAAAATGCAAATTAATTTTCTCTTTCGTGATAAAAATCAAAATCGCGAAATTGGAAACAGTCATGACCTAACCGTTATTTCTGCGTATTTCTTTAGAAAAATTTCATGCAAACTGAGTACGCGATCAGAAAGGTCTCCAGCTCGCCGTTTCATGCGCAGATGCAATGCGCGTTCATATACACCCATACTAAAGGCTGCGCGCCGCCTCGCGGTAGCGTGACTGAGACAAGCTAAGTTACGCGCGAACTTTAAGTTGGAAAGTTTGGGTTGTACGATAGGGTACAACCTCTATGAAATATTTGAAATATCCTTGAACAATACTTTTGAAACATAACGCTATATTTGAACTTACGCAAGTACCACTTCGATCTGATATTAGCGGATAGGTGTCCTGGCACGCTAAACCACCGTTATATTTGATGTACTCCCAAGCTGTGGTATAAAAGCCAGGTCCCTCACAGCCATTGTCATAGACACAATCCGTTAATTGCTGCTCGGATAAGTGAAATGGTTGACCAGAACCTTTGTTCCGGCAGTACGCAAACTGTAAGAAAAATACACAGAAGTTAACAAGCTTTGGGTAGTTGGGAGTTGCCTAGGCCTATTGATTTAAGATAGTAGATTTGAGATTTAGATTCAAGATAGTAGTAGATTGATAGTAGTAAGATAGTAGATAGTGATTTAAGATAAACTTTCCACGGCGAAACTGTAGTTTACCTCCATTGGCGCAACTGCAGCGAAACCTAAAGAAAAAGAAACGATGTACGTATAACGGCGTACATTAGTACCAGTCGCTTGAAATGAAAGCAGAAATAAATATGCTAATACATATAAACGTAAATCTACCAAAATGTAGGGAAATGAAATATCGATAATCATATACAACAATACAAGTAATCACAAGAATGATCGCTCTCATTACCGTGAGAGTTTTTGGAAGATTTTTCCCAATTTTTTATACTTACTCCATGAATTACTGCAGTAGCCTTGGTCCTTCACCTGGGGCATGCACGAGTCCTTATTCAAGTCCAACTGTTTTAACATAGAAGCTTTAATTATTTGATTTCAAGTTGTTTTATTTGGTTGGAAACTCGCCGTTAGGAGTTTCTGGTATTACTGACCTCGAATGGTTCTTCTTTCTCTTGTTCTTCTACTTCTTCGTCTTCGTAATCTTCATCACGGTATTCGTAAAGGTCGTCATCCTCATCACTATCGTTATTATCATAATGATCGCCATCATTGTCGTCATCATTACCAAAAGTAGCCCAGGCTAATTTCAACAAGAACTTCACTTTCTTCCAAATTTGGTTAAGAGTTTGCACTATATTATCCGACTCTGCTATGTCTTCTAATTCAAAATCCTTAATCTTTTCGTTAATTTTGTTCAACTGTTGAAATATGTTAAGCTTTTTGTTCGGCTTAGGTTTTGGTTTCTTCTTCTTTTCTTTTTCCTTTTGCTTCTTCTTTTTATTCTTTTCTTTTTCCTTCTTCTTTTTATTCTTCTCCTTTTCTTTGTTCTTTTTCTTTTTATTCTTTTCCTTTTCCTTCTTCTTCTTTTCCTTCTGTTTCTCCTTTTTCTTCCTCCTTTTATTCTTCTTCTTCCTCTTATGGTTGCCATGACGTGCCGTACTTTGAAACCAAATTTTGGAAAAGAAAACGTTCATTAAATTGGAGCATAACATGATGTTTTGGAAGTATATTACCTGTTATTGCTTCTTTCCGCTAAGAATATTTGGAAACCGGAACGGGAACTTAATTCTCCTTCATTCTTAAGACTCTCTGCAACCTCATACGGGTCTCCGTCACCAAGTCTTTTTGTAACCCTAGTCTGGATGATGTCTTTTTTCTGTTTCATGTACGTCTTCGTATTCATAATCTTCATCGTCTTCATAATCGTCATCGTATTCATAATCTTCATCGTCTTCATAATCTTCGTCGTGTTCATAATCTTCGTCGTATTCAAAATCTTCATCGTCTTCATTAGGTTCATCAAGATCTCCTTCACCATCTGTTTCATCAAATCCTTCGTCGTTTTCTTCATCTTCTTCATCTTCATCGTCGTCTTCATCGTCATCTTCGTCTTCTTCGTCATCTTCGTCTTTACCTCCTCCGCCTTGATCTTCTTCCTCCTCTGTATCTTCAACTTGGTGCGCTTTTTGAACAATAGAGGGCAGTTTCGTCTTGTTGGCTGCGCTTGGGCTTTCTCCTTCGTTCTTCGTTGTTGCAGGTCGTTTCGCTTCTTTCAGGCCTTCACCCGTGTGCTTGTTTATATTTACTGGTCGCTTTTTCCTCTTTTGCTTTTCATGAACCGGAGCTTTATTCTGCATATTCAACCAAGGCCGGGTTTCTCTCTTAAGCTTTACCTCATAATACGCAATAACACCCCTGGTTCCCTCCAGATCTTCATATTCACTTGGATGATTATCAAGAGGCAAACTGTCAGTATCGTAGTCTTCTTCGTCTTTGTATTCTTCAGAAAATGGCTTACGGCGATCAAAACTTACTCGAGGAGGTTCGGTGCCCAACAAATGTCTCAACTCTTTATCAGTCTATACATGTAATAAATAGTACTTAAGGCTCCCGTATCCTTAGCATATTGATAGGAACAATTCACAGATGGCACTAGTAGTTTTTGTTGTTTTGCGAAAGACTTGCGTAAGAAAGTAAGAAAATAAATAGACAGCTAATTGCCGGCAAAGTTTCTACGTTTGTTTTGCTTCTGAAAAATACGATTTGTTACCACAGTTTGCTGTAGNAATGCTCTGGTTTTCTCAAAAAAGTGGTCCGAAATTCCCCATGCTAAGCGCCTATACCGAGCTAAGGTATACGGGAGCCTTAATCAAACTACTAGCCAATTTATGAACTATAGCATTTCACAGAATTAATAGAAGAACACAGAAAGCTTCTTACTAAATCAGCGTGGGTATTGCTAGACAAGGAAAACTTCATTCTGCCCATCGCGTAGAGTGAATTATGTTGTCGAATACTTTTGATTCGCTGCAGCCAGATCGTTCTGCGCATGCGGTCTTCCGCCGGACTCCGGTAGGCCCTCCGATAGGTTTTCTAGAAGACAATACTTTTCTTAGCTTGAAAAATTCAAGTAAACTGGCTGAATTTTGCGTTACCGTAGAACGACATTAGCGAGACATTTTTATCTAATATCTCGGTTATTATTAAGTTAAGTATACACTTCTTAATACTAAGTTCTTGTTGAAGACCTAATACTTTATGGCAATATTAAGAGATTGTTACATTGTTTTAGACCTTAGTTTTCCATTTTAAATTCCCATACTTTTTTCTGTTAAAACTGAAACCTATATGTTTGCAACTTGTAGTTGATTGTAGAAGCTCAAGTATTTGGGATTTAAGCATTTTTACTAATTACCGTACCTTAAACTTATCCCATTCCTTATCGTAGTAATGATTGGACCTTTGGGAATTTACTTTCACGGATTTAACTTTTGAACCACTGGGAACGCCTAGCACCACAAGACAAAGGCAGCATATTATGACTGCAGTTAGATTGAAGTGAACTTGAACTTGACATTCATGTCTTGCCATTTCTCTTGTGGACTGTTATAGGACTGCGTTATCGGCTTTGCTCTTATATAAGCTTAAGAAAGTCTCTTCAGGGGTCTTGGTACTTGTATTTGATCTCCAAAAACTGGTTCGCAGATCAAGGGCAAAAAACTACCCACACTCCTTCGGTAATACTTTTTTTTCTTAATTTTTCATCTCTATATGCATAACTTGGTTGAGCAACGATGTATGAACCCTGAAATAATGGGCGGTAGAAAAAGTGGGGTCTCTTGAACCAACAATTTTACTTTTGTGTCCATAACATATACTGCAAAGTATTTGTAAGAATCTAGAAAAGAAAATAATTTAAAGCCACTTTACTACAAAAAAATGCGTAAAGTTTTCAGATAAACATGGAATATATAGCTTTACATTAAGTGTTGTGATGTCTGTAAAGAATTTTAAAATTGCAAACATATGTAACAGAAACTTTTTTTGTAAACACTCCGTTTCCTACACGGAAAATCTGGTTCTGCAAGTGTTTTGTGTGTATTTTCTTTTATTCTCTAGAAAAGGATAAAACTCGTTCGCTAAAGTTAACTTGTCTACTACTATGATTAAGAGCTTGAACAGTTTTATCGATCAGTCTTTCGATCTATGCCTTACTTTTCCTTCTCAAATACGCCGAGAAAATTACAAATAAAACATCACATAAGAAAACAATCATACTAATAATTATACAGTGGAAACCGCTTGATTCGAAACTTTGGGGAGCGGAATAGTAATGAAAGCTGGTTTTGAACGAAATGAATTAACGGAGAAAAAATGTCGCTTTTGGTTAATAAGGTATATAGTGAAGTGGGTTTGGAAGCTTGTAACAGTAAACTTGCGTAACCTTGATCAGTGGGCAAACTGGTTTTAATCGTAAATAAAACTTAAAGTGAATCAAGAGGGATTGTGTCAATTGTTTTTGGGTTAACTTACGGTACTCCTTGCTCGTATAAACAGGAAGTAAATCTTTTTGTGTATCTTATAATCTGAAGTAAGCCATTTACTTTTGTCGTTGTCATTCGGTCGTGTGACATCACGAGGGCCAATTCTTGCCAGAAGCCGGTTTTTCAAGTTACTCGTATGGACTTTTTTGGATGTAAAATAGACAAGGCATTCCGACAAAAGGTGTGTTTGGCACCCTGATTTGAACGGGAACGCGACACAAGAACTACTCCTGACAGAAGGGCTTTCGGCTTACGACCTGCGGAAATTAGATTTTCCTAACTCGGCTATAATAATTTTTTAAGAGTTGTTATTTTTTCCCCAATGCTAGTTTTATTGAGTTAATGAACTATAAGAGTAACATCAGTGCCATGTGTTGAAATGCAAATCATTACATTACATACATACGCAAACACGCGAATCATACATACATACGCAAATCTCTTACATAACATACTCAAAGTCACATTTTGTATAGTCACAGCGTCGCTGGTTCGTTCTTTTAGGCAATTCGATACTGATGGTTGTTGATTTGTCGCTGTCTTCTTCTGTAGGAAATAGGATAATGTTAACAAAATTATGTTTCGTAAAAAAAAGTTAACATTAACATGCTCTTACGCGAAAAATCTAGCGCGTTGTAGTTTAATATCTCTGGGCCATTTGGATGTAGTCCGCGCCTCAACCGGCGGACAAACTGGCTGAACCCCGGGCTGAATCGCGGGCTGAATCGCGGGCTGAATCTCCGGCTCAATCGCGGGCTGAATCGCGGGCTGAATCGCGGGCTGAATCGCGGGCTGAATCTCCGGCTGAATCACGGGCTGAATCTCCGGCTGAATCACGGGCTGAATCACGGGCTGAATCACGGGCTGAATCTCCGGCTGAATCACGGGCTGAATCACGGGCTGAATTACGGGCTGAAACGCGGACTGAAACGCGGGCTGATCATCGGGCTCATCAAAAAGATTATCATCAAGGTCATTATAGAGCTCGTTATAGAGCTGGTTATAGAGCTCATTATAGAGATCATTATAAAGATCGTCATAGAGCTCGTCATAGAGCTCGTCATAGGACTCGTCATAGGGCTCGTCATAGGGCTCGTCATAGGGCTCGTCGTAGGGCTGGTAACCGGGCTGCAGAACTGGCTCCCAGAGGTGAGACCGGGAACGGGAACGACGATAGGGGGACCGGGAACGACGAGAGCGGGACCGGGAGCGCCTAGAACTGTGGTGACGACGGGAAGAATCTTCCACAGCGATGTTGTGGGCATCCCCCAGGTTCATTTTCTGAAAGTAGAAACAGAGGAAAACAATTAAATAAGTAAATGTAAGAATGTGTATAAAAGTTTGGTGTCGACAAGCTTACTTGGCCAGGATGTTTTTGCCGGAATGATTTGAAACACTAGCTGTAGACCACATTTTATACCCGAATCTCATCTCCCTGAAGAATGGGGTGAAAGCAACCTTTGACCCAGGTGAAATCTGCCTGGCGGGAATGAAAATTGCGTGGCGTGGTGAAAGGTCCTGTTGAAAAATTATTTTTTTCTTGGAAAGGCCTCAGACGAACTGTTATAATTTTTTACGTGTTTGCCGATCTTGAAAGAACTTGGTAACACTTTATTTTTGTTTGCATCGCTTTATTTGGCCAGGCATAGCCAGACATTATAGCTCCGTAGAAGCTGATATGCGTTTTAATTAAATATGTTGATCTTTCTTAGCAATAGGCAAAAATGGGGGGTTCAGGTCAAATTTCGTACTTGCTATTTGGTAATCATTGCATGATCTCGTAATTTGATCCATTTTCATGAAAATATTAGTAAAGATTTTTGGGTTAAGAGAACTTAGGAGAACTACTCGTATTGAACCATTCAAAGCTTTAAACTCCCGAAGGGTAAAGCACAAAAAAGTATCAGCCAGCAATATTAACTGAACGTTACAATTTTAAAACAAAAATCCCAGCTCGTGTAGTGAATAGGGAAGTTTTTAAGCTAATGTAATCTCATTCATGTAATTGTCAATAATTCATTTCTAACTTACACGCGAATTAGAGTATGGATTTCAAATAGAACACCAAAAAATTAAACTACGGCTATCCACTGCAAGCAGTTCCTGCCCAGCAAATTAACTGTGACAAATATTGAAAGGTTCACTCGTGCCAAGTTTGGAATCGATAACGCCAGAAAACTGAACTTTAGGTGCGAATTATAAATAAAAGCTAATTTTCTAAGGCACGTAGGCAATTGAGAATTCGTCGCAAGACTTCCCAGGAAACCTCATTCCCGTCTCGGTTACGTAATTAGCAGCGTTGGTCTTGTTGGCACCCCATATGCTTACCCCCCCTCCGGGGCAGTACGTCGCATTGTTGGTGTCCAGCAACCAAAAGGATCCGCAGCTGTAGCGATCATCAGTCACCGTCACGAAAGGTGTGGGTTTCATCGCCGTTCCATTTAGCTTTAAAATATCGCCTGCTGGAAACGATCGATATACATTGGTAGTCGATACATTATAAAAGGTCAGGTTCATCAACGTCCCGTTTTCGTCGATGTAGGCGTTCTTGTAGATGGCAAAAAACGCATTGCTAGTATTAGTTGGGTAGCACCAAAATTGGAGCATGGTGTTGTTCGTCCATTTAAACAAGCGATTCATGTCACGGAAAGATAGTTGAAAGGCTGTCAGAAGGTTGCTATAAGTACGATAGAGGGTCCTTCGTGCTAACATGGTATCCTGAGAACCAAGACCGCATTTGCCAAACATGGGTACCTGACTCGCTCGGTCACCTTCCAGCCAAAGTGTGCAAGCTATATAACACAAAAAACATGGTTTAGTTTCAATTGGAGTTTAAGTTGCACTCAATTACAATTCGTTGAGTTTAGCCTGTAATTTTAGCAAAGAATCCTCATGAATCATAATGATTTATTACAATTCTAAGATTTGCTTT
>JAGJRP010001423.1:0-15892 GCA_022832235.1 Lepidurus couesii
CGCGAGCGAATTCGCTCGCGCTCGTTTTAGCTCTGGGCCTACCGTTGGGTACAATTCCTAACCCATATGGTAAAATGCCAAAACCGTGTGGTGAGGAAATTACCAGTACGTATGGTAAAATGCCTAAATCGTGTGGTAAGGAAATTACCTGTACACGTACGGTATTCTTGTTCGTAATATGTTAGTAATCGCTTTACTAAAAAGTTAGCTAACTATTGCGAGAATTGTCCGTATTTATGTCGATTTTTATTTTTATAGAAAATATTTTGTGAATTTTTGAAAGGTTACATATTCCGAAATTAAAAAACAACAACATAGCAACATAAGAAAAAAAAAAAAACATAACAAACAAAACAAAAAAACATAATAATAAGGCTTATTGAATCTGAAACCCGTTCGTGGTTATATAAAAAAAATCAAGGTACTTACACCATTATACTGTGCATCGTATAGTGGTATAAATAGAAAGAAAAATACAAAAAATATAAAAGTACAAAGATACAAGTACAAAAGTACAAAGATACAAATACAAAAGTACAAACATTCAAATAGACAAGAACACAATTACAAATACAAAAGTACAAAAATACAAAAGAAACTGCGGAAAACGAATACTGCAGTTCATCTAGAAATTATTGTTTTTTTATATCTTCCGTACGTTGTATTTCAAGTAACTGACCTGGTAGGCTTGTAGTTTTTTCTTAGCACCCTTGCTTCCTTTGGTAGGATTTATACCAAAAATATTCCTAGTATTAAGATTGTTTTTACTATTGGTTGTTCTTACATCCGTAATATTAACAGAGAACATAGCAGCATGAATGTTCGCGGGGTAGTCCAGCCAGAAGACATAATATGCAGCGAATGTGACTAGGACTGCGTCTGGTAAATGGTGCATCCGCAAAAAAGCCTTGCCTTCGATACATATTACATACTGATCCGCCTGGATAAGCGATTCTCCTTATGCTAAAATAAAGGGATGGCTAGGGTAGCTCTCGTCTATAGATCTACTCCTATGTTACTGGCCTACGATAATTAGTAATAAATCATAAGTAGGTTTGAAAGAAAGAAAATTTACTGGCTGGACACAAAAAAATTCCGTGCTGTCGTTACAAAAACGCTCCATTATCATCGGGAAGGAGGAGTAGATCTCGCCTGCCGTTTTCATGTTGTGTTGTCGATTGTAAATGTTGGCCTCCGCATCCAGTATTTACGGAGCAGCTTATTCTTGGTTCCATTGTTAAGAAGATCATTAACTTAATGTTCTACGATAAATTCGCTTTCTGCCTCCATGTTACGTATTCCAACTTCCAACGGATTTTTAATTCCTACCAGTCTTCCGAAGTGCAGCATAAAATAAGTTTCTTCGCACAAAACTGGCCAGGAAGTGCTCAGCTCCTGAATATCGATGTTGTGGCCATTTTCCAAACGTTTTCTTTGGGCCCAATAAGTTTGATTGAAAAGCACTTCAATTTCGTGTTCGTCCCTTTCTCGCAAAGCGGACCTTGTTGCCAGCAAACTCCTTTTCTCTTCCTGGCTTTCTTCCGTTTCTCCAGCAGGCAAATTGGGGTGGTAGTCGGTGCAGCCATATGTCACTCGAATTGGCACTTTTTGCTTCTTCCCAGCCGGCTCCATTGACTCCTGTGAATCAACCCTCCGTTTTTCTTTTTTGTATACATAGCGGATGCAATTGGACAGGTAATTTGTATACTCAGTACAAAATCCCGTGTCGCAGATAGGATTTTTCGCCTTAGTTACATCTTTAAAAGTATCTGGATAGATTCTTACAAGCATTCTTGCAATCGAGTCAACTATAGTCGCACTGATTTTCGCTGTTTTAGCTTTTTCAACTACGTCTGTTGCTAACGCTCTAATCATCTGTCGGCTATCCGATTCACTTGGAATTCGCCTTTTCTCTGAACAAGCACTCATTATTGCCGAGCTAAACTTATCCCAAGGAATAGTGTAATTGTCAAACCACCCAACGTTATCATTTCAGAATATAGACATGATAGTGATGATGAAGACCTATCCTGATAATCGCTTTCAAAAGATGTACTCGCTACGGCTAGCGATGATGTAGATTCACTAATACAAGAAACATTTACACTTAAAGCACTTGCATTAGCCATCTGAGTGACATCTTTTTGCTTCAACTCTATAATATAACATACTGTGTTAATATAATTGCTTTGATAAAGAATTTACTCTGCATACTCGACTGAATGCTGTGGATGAATTTCTTCATTGGAATTTTTTTTATATGTGGCTGCAGGTCCGTGTCGTCCAAAAGCAGAAGATCTTCAAGCTTTCCGACCCCATATCCGAGAAGCATTTTTTATATATCTTCTTTTGTCTGTCCACTTAGTGTCGAGAACTCTTCATCCACAGCTAGTTTAACACTCAGATCTAATTCCGGATTATCCATTTCTGAAATTCCTTTTTATTAAAAAAACATAACATACATGAATTAAACAATTAGCTCGTACTGAAGAACATTAGAATAAGTACGGATGCTTTAAAAAGCAAAAAATCCAGTAAATTATCGCTCTAGAAAATAATCATAAAAGTGCTTGCTTTTGAACGATATAAGAGCAGTTTAATCTATAACAATGCAATGGCAAATGATGCAGCAGTCCACCATATAGGTTACTAGACAATAACGCTTTTCGTTAGTGTTCGGGATAATGTCTTTTAAACAAATATACCTAATGTCTCGTCAAAATCAAAACATTGAGTGGAAAGAAGAAAAGAAACTCGTTATTAGGTGACACTATAGAATCGTTATTATTTCCCCGAAAGGAACATCATCCGAAAAAAGGTCTTTTGAAACGTTGGGTTGATACCTATTCAGTAGCGAAGCCAAAAGTAGTTGTGTTTCTCAACTAAGGCTAAAAGCTTTTTCCCTGAACAAAAATCTCAACTTGTAATGCTGGGTGCGATTCACTAACGAAATTGTTACTTATTTTTATGGTGTTACTGCACGTACACAATGCTTCGTATTACGGGCTCTTATAGACCTTCTTTCACTAACTACTGTACTTCCATTGATAAATGGAATTAGATAGGTCGTAATAAATTCAGTAAGTTTATTCCCATATCTTAATTTACTCTTTTCATACTGAAAAAGTAGACAGAAGTACAGCATTTAATTGAGGTTAATTACAAAAAATAAGTCGGTTGCCTTGGGAGGTTAGAAGCTATAGTGGGTATCCCATATGATATTGTTGGGAAACACCATTAGTTTGGAGACACCACCAGTTGGGAAACACCACTAGCTTTGGTAGTAGCATTAAAAAGATAGTTGCTTATTTTGTGTCTACGGTGCTGGTGTACCCCGGGTTGTTTCCGGCCCTCTGTAGTTAATGCGTACCCGAGCCAGGTTTTTCAAAGAAGATATCTTCTTTGAAAAACCTGGCTCGGGTACGCATTAGCTATAGTGGGCCGGAAACAACCCGGGTACACCAGCACCGTAGACACAAAAATAAGCAACTATCTTTTTAGAAAATACAAAAATAACACAAAAATAAGCAACTATCTAGCCAGGTTTTTCAAAGAAGATATCTTCTTTGAAAAACCTGGCTCGGGTACGCATTAACTACAGAGGGCCGGAAACAACCCGGGTACACCAGCACCGTAGACACAAAAATAAGCAACTATCTTTTTAATGCTATTACTACGCTGTTCGTAATTTTGTAATGCTAAATTGCTATGCATAGATATATGAATTCGTGATCCCTCCTACAGTTGAGTTTTTGCAACCGTCATGGCTTACTGGAGAAAAATCTCCCTAGAAATTCAGATAAAAATGTTTTGCCTGTGCAAGCGCTACGCAGGCAAGACCTATACTAATCAGTAAATCATCGGCGCCCTTAATACCACCCCTACATCAGCACTTGAAGTAAAAGCGGGCACCCCCCCCCCCCCTAGACCTTCTCTCTCTTGGAAGAATCCTGAGATTTAGTCAGAACTGCCCGATTACCCCAAACGCCAATCCCCCCAACCCAAACGTTATTGCTTCATGCTCCTATCTTATTGAATCCTTAAAGACCAACAACCCTCTCTCCGAAAATTCCAAGGACATAACGTCCAAAAACACACGTCTCCTGATACTGAAGAAATGGCAAGAGAGATGGGCTACCTCGGACTCCCCCCTTACGTGACTTACAGATTTCCCCTTCTCTACGACCTATCTGCAAAGACAACCGAGACAGAATAACTATTTCCACGATGGTCAAGCTAAGAACCCTTCACTTCCCGACGAAGACATTCCTTTATCGCACAAAGAATACACAGGAATCACTTTGCATTTGCAACCACTACTCAAGACAGGACCTCAGACACACATTAATTTTTCCACTGCAGACTTCTCAACAGAACGAAAGCTATCTTACTACGAGACGTCTCTAAACTCCGTATTCACTTTAACCCGCAGACAATGCTGACAAATCCAATCACATTTAAATCAATAAAAGCCTTTGCAAAATCTGCCTTGTTTTAGGAAACTGTTTTGGGAAAAATGAGATTGTTTTGTTCGGTTGGGCGGAGGCTGTGGGTTCGCTTTTTGGCACAACCGTAAAATCCCGCAAGTTTATTAAAAACTATTCGTCGGTTAAATTGGTCAGTAATTCACATCAGTGTCTAATCAAGACTGGGCGGGCGGATTCGACTAACTATGCTAACAAAGAGAACATGAATGCGACTCAAGGGCCAATAAGGCCCTGAAAAGTTATCAAACGTTATTTGAAGGGTATCAAACGGAAACGAATTAGTGCTCAACTATTTGCCGACGACCTAGGCCTTGAAACGTCAGGTTCATCATGTGAGAAAAATGTTGCCTTCTTAACCAAGAATCTCTCAGCCCTAGAGAAGTGGGGAACTAGATTTCATCTGGAGTTTTCCAAAGATAAAACTGAGATTATCCATTTCACAAGAAAACGATCTAGTGAGGAGGCTCCATTGGTCTGGGGAACAACAACAATCCAACCTAAGAGTTCTTTGAGATACCTGGGTTTGACCTACGACTCCCAACTCCTTTGGACTAAGCACATAGCCATTCTTGCAGCTCAAAGCAACCAGATTTTGCTAAGGATTCAAAAACTAACGAGAGTTAGCAAGTCCATCAACTGCTCCCAAGTACGGAATCTTTTCCAGGCGACAATCACTTCAAAACTACGTTACGGATACCCGGCATGGTGCAATGCTTCCTCATCCAAGCTACGTCCAATCATCCAAATATTCAGACGAGGTCTACTAACTATAACAGGTGCCCTGCACACGACACCAACAATTGCCTTGGAGGTCGAGACCGGTCTTCCACCCCTTACCCTACTCTTAGATGCTGCACTCCTACGACATTATGCATCCAGGTATTGGTGCAATTTGCCAACACCACCGGATATTGCAAGACACAAAACCTATAGGCTACCTCTTGTACCGAAAGAGCCGGGCCCTGGTCGCTTGGAAAAAATACACCCACATGCCTAGCAGAAGCCCGGAAATGGATCGAAGAATCGATGATGGAGGCGAGGAAGAACCGGTGGGTAGCAGCTAAAAGCCCCCTAAAAGATCTACATATTTCCCCCTCCCGACGAGGGATAGTCGACACCATCCTCCGAAAAAGTATCATCTCCAAGATTATTCAAATTCGAACAACACACTACCCCACAAAATCCTATCTAAAGCGCATCGGCAAAGTGGAATCGGAGCTCTGTTCCTGTCGCGAACAATCAAACCAAGACCTCAGACATCTTATTTCCCACTGCCGTAACCTGAACAAGGAGAGAGCAATCCTGCTGAGGGAACTGAGCAAACTTCGTTTGCACTTTAACTCACAAGAACTCCTCACCAACCAACAAATCTACACAGCACTAGTCACATTTATCGAATAAGCAGTAAAGGTGTAAACTAAATCCCTTACCATCTTATCCATATACATGTACCCTAACACATTTTCCTTTTTTTTCTGCTTGTACTGTAACTAACTTTCTGTAATTTAGTAAAAACTGTAAGTAGATTAGAAGCCAGCAACAGGCGTAAACCTACGCGGCAACCTTCAATAAAAAAAAAAAAAAAAAAAAAGGCCCTGAAAAAGAAGAAGATGAGCGTTTATATACATGTTTTATCGGAAGTTGCTGAATGGGCTAAACAGTAGATGAAAGGAAAGGATCTGCATGAAAGATAAGAGAAGTCGGAAGTCCGATCTGATACTTATGGCATCCTGGAAGTGAGCTAAGAATTATGTTTCATGATTGTTCTTCACATTATCAATCCTTCAACTGTCCCGGGACAGTTAGGGCCCTAACCGAACGTGACGCCATCTTTAAGTAATCCACAGACGGGCTGACAAACCCAATCGCATTTGTCCCCTGAATGATCAGAACGATTCTGAAGTATGAATGCTCTCTTTTTTAAAGAGACGCATGATTGAATGTATGAATGTGCGTAGTGTATTTGACTGATTGCTATAACTCCAATTAAAACACAAAGATGGCAATGAGCAATGCTCACGCCGAGATATAACATTAAAAAAATGTTTAGAAGACGACCTATAGAACTATGCGTCTATGGAGTTGTGCTACTCATAACTCTATGGATACAGATCTGTACAGTACACACTCAGTACACACAAACCTCGACTTTCCTAGCGACATCACCATGCAACCTAGTTTTTGAACTGGTTCCCTTGATCCCACCAATTCCCTTTGAATTTGAAAAGACGAAAAGCAGGTAAGATCCACTGGGACACTGGGAGGAATAACCTCTGTGAGCCGTTTTTACAATGTTAACCAAACCCAGTTGTATACCCACTGTGGCGTCACATAAATCAAGATAAACGAGCACAACAGTTTCTGTCTGAAACGGGTACGAGTCATAACGGCCTATTTACAAAACGGCCAGGCCACAAACGGCTAGCCGGGGAAACCAAAAATGCCAAGTTTTTTAAATTATTGCTTAAATTGTGCTTTATGATAATTTAGGGAAATTTAAGGTAAATAAGATGTGAAAGCGTATATTCGTAGTTGCTCTTAAGTTGTTATATATGAACTAGCACACGGTGTGTAAATTGTACTATTTTTATAATTTAGGTACTTTAAGTACATGTACAATACTAAAAAAAAAACGACCCCAACAAACCATACTGTCCTAATGGCCCGCAACGGCGTGTCTGGAAACAGTGCTGCGAATGGCCGTGTGAATAGCCCTGACGCTGTTTCGTAGTGCTGTTCCCAAACGCACAGTTGCGGGCCATTAGACGGTATGGTTTGTTGGGGTCGTTTTTTTGGAGAGTATTGTACAAGTACAAAGGAATTATAACAGTACAGTACAGTACAAAGAAATTTTAACAGTTGTTCGTGTCTGTCAGCCTTCCACTGTTAATGAAATACCAAAAATAAATACCGTAAATAAATAAGTACCGTAAATCTCACCGGACAATATTTACCCTAGCACATCGCCTTAGCAATCCGTTTACATCGACAGCTCCTTCACTATATTCCTCAAAAAATTTGAAAGGGGTAGTGCTTTGCTACCGTGTGCTAGTTCATATATAACAACTATATACACTAACAAAAACAAACCAACAAGACGACAGGCGAGCTGCGTAGTCTGTTATATCATATGTTGTGTTATGTGTTGTTTTAGGTTTAGTGGTTTTAGAATGGATTCTATTTTTTCTTAGTAAACTTTTATTCTGAAAATCAAATCTTCGATAAATATATTTAATGTAACAAAATAATATGAAATTCATAAGAGACCCGAGAACAAGGAGCTCTCACTGTAACATTACAACGTTAGTGTTTATAAAATAACATTAGGAAAGAAACGAAATTAAGACATATGGCGTTTTTCGTTGGGAAACAGTGCTGCACTTTTCGGCACTGAGTTTTCCAAACACTGCGATATGATGTGTTTGAAAAATTGAGGGCTAGAAAAACGTGCAGCAGTGGTCCCAAGGAAAAATGCCAGTAACAGAAACTTAAACATAGCTCAAAAGAGATATTAAAGGACCTTTGCTTTAAAAAATGAAATTACACAACTAACTGGTAACGAATGACACGCGAGGTTTGACTCCTCAGACGATACTATAAGCTGGGCAGTCCCTGAAGGGACTTGCCCAGCTAATAACAGCTCGAAACGTAGCAAACACACAGATAACNCAGCAGCGACAATCCCAAAACGTCGGTCAGGATGAATGTGTTAAATGCGAAGATTTTGTGCTTCCGGCATTGTGATAAGAGGACAGACATTTTTTGCTTTGCATTTCCTAATACATGCCCCGTATGTGGCGTTTGCTTAACCTCAGCAGATCTTCACATTCCACCGTTTACGTAGGTCCCTAAGTCTTTTGTTTTCAGTAATTTTCACAAAACCCCTTTACACATCACCCTTCACAATTTCAGAGTTAATTTTGACTATCATTACTTTTAGGTTGCCTTCGCCATTCAAAAACCCGCATGACCATCCGTATTGCTTTGCATTAAAACCCACTGTAGGAGATTTCGGGTAAATTTAGTTAGCCTTCATTAAGATTCTTTAAACCAAAACCAGTTTTGAAATTTCTTATCGCGGCATATAATAGCCAGTATGAAGCAGGCGACGACTTGCATATAGGATGTATAGGGGAAGGAGGAGGGACTTGGGATTATAACGAAAGCGGCGTGCGACAAAATCATCCGTTTTGGAACAGCCTTGCTATAATCATCCCTTTTGCTCTGGCCCGGTATCCAGATTGGGAACAAGACTGGGACAATCTCCTCTCAGACTCTTGCCATAAACCTGAGTGGCATGCGAATAAGTATGGGTTGTCGTTATAGATACGGAGCGTAGATACTTAATTTCAAAGCTTACCTTTCTAGGTACCATCCAATCGATCATAACTGCCATGACTATGTTCTCCATGTCGTCCAATATTTCGAGCCCTCTTTCGATAAGATTACTTGGGCGGAAAGAGCGCTGGTAAGTCATACTCGCGCTGCCGCTCGGTATCTTACTGTCTACAATCACTTGATCGCTAATAATGCCGGTATATGGGTACAGAGTCATGGTGAATAGGAACTACTTTTGTACAGAAATTCTAATTTCTTTTTATTGATGAACTAAATGCAACGGTTCTTTTTTGTACAGTATGTATGGGATAACTCCTGTGGGATTAGGTCGAGTTCATTAAACCACCGGTTTATCTCTATCAGCAGCAGCAGCAACAGAAGAAGCCAGCTTTTGTTTCTTTCGCAATCGGTTCAGCAATTGCTGAAACTTAGTTTCTGATATCGTCAGGATGGTCAACGAATTTGGTGAATAACCCAAGGCTTTTAGGTCACCCAGTCTTTGTTGCAATGTAGCTCGTTTATGGCACAACACACGAGGAACGAAGGCGATATTTTGCGCTGAAAACCCTTCAGCAAACAAGAAATCCAGCATATCTTTAAGCTTAGACATAGACACTGTTAAGGATAAAGGATTCCTTCGTGCCATTTGGGCCACTTCCTCATAACTGCATTCCAAGCGAGCAACTAAGTACGATTCTAGATCTGCATGTGCTCCCAACGCTGCTTTATTCTCAGTATACCGACTCACACTCCTACAAAATAAATAAATCAATAAAAAAATCTGCCTGCCTTGTACGCGTTCATTATTTTAGTTCACACCTCGTGAAAATCTCATCTGTGCAGCGCAAAAGCCAGGGTTTTATAGGCTCTACTCCCACTCTTTTCAGGTATTTTAGCCGGTCGGTTATGATCTCGTTATTGTGGCGAAAAATCCACATGTCTTTGTAAATATCTTCCTTGCTGACACCACCCGCTAGAAAATCAAAGGTATTAGATCATAGAAAGGCATGAATGTGACGGGGAAAAAAGTGATATACCGATTAATGCGTTCAGAAGTAATTCAATGCGCTCCAGAGGCATGTAAGCCAAAAATCGCTTCGAGTCCAATTGATCCATGATTTCGGAAAAGTGTCGCTATGTGCAATTAAGAGATTGTATCGTGAATTCAACCTTAAAATTAATCTGTGGTGCATACAACTAACCTCTAGAACATGCGCCATGTAATGAACTCGGGTCAAGTGCGGGCTGTTATGCATTTCAACCTTCCACAGACTTATAATCTGACTTAATCTGGGTGGCTGGCACTTTAGTAAGCCGGCGTACAGGCAAGGGGCGCCCATTGTCGGAAAATCTCGCTTGATGATTAGGACACGCTCTTGCAGTTCCTCTGGAGTAAGGGTGATGATCCAAGGGTGCAAAATGATCTTTTCTTTGGTAAAGCTCCATTTCTCTAGCAAAGGCAAGGTTTTAAATTGACAGGCTTTGAACAAAGCGGGATATTTCACATAGAGTGCTTTCAACTCGTCTTGGTTAAACTGAAAGAGTTTGGTTAGCTCCTTTTTCACGGTGCTAGCTCGGGCTACAGGTGAGGTTGCCGCAGAGTTGGAACTAGGAACAGGAGCTTCTTCATTCTGAAGACTACTGAAGGGATCATGATTTTGGCTCTCTACAGGGTTGTCTAAGGTAAGATTCTCCAGGCGTCGACATAAGGCTGGAGTCTTCCCAAGTGACTGCTGAGGAGATGTAAATAGCGATTTGGACGATGGATTCGTCAGGTTCAATTGCCTGTTTTGTATACCACGCGCAAAGCTAGACGTAGCACTTGCAAATCGGCTTCTCATGTGATTTCGCACGAGAGGTCTTAAAACGCACAGGGTTTGGAGAGAGCCTGACATGGTCTGCTCTAACTTTGCTGAAGTGAACTTTTGTTATTCGTTTTGATTTGATGACAAAACACGTGGAAATGAGAGCTGACGCGAATGAGGCGGGGCCACGAGTCAGATGTTCAAGTCAACTACCTAATGGTACCTTTTCTCTAGTGAGCATGCGAATAAACGAAAATGCGAACACGACCGAATAGAAATTGCTTTGTTCCTATTCGGTCTTGAAGATTTAAATTTCGCCAAGTGGCGTACTAAGAACAGTGAAAAACGAACATGTTTGGCTATTACTACGCCGATATAGGCTTACTAATTTTTTTCCTAGCTTGAAGCATGAGCTCGATAATTAATTATTAGGCTAGGTTAGGATAGGTTAGGTTCGCCGGTTCGGTTAGGTCAAATTTAGGTTAAGTTTTAGTTAGGATATTTTAAGCCTGCAGGCTTGTGCTTTTCTGTTGTAACTTTCTGGCGTACAAGAATAGCTGAACATCCAGTCTTTAAACGGCAAATTACGTAAAATTAGCACCTATATAATTGTATTTGCAAGTCCCTTAGTCCGGTGCAGAGCTGCAACTCGCTCTTTTTTTTTGCGAGCGCGCTCGCGCTTTTTGCTGATTTTTGCGAGCGCGCTCACTCTTTCGCTCACAATTTAAAAAAGAGCGCGCTCGCGCTCTTTCAATACTGCAATCTAGTGAATGGAAGCGCAAACTATTATAAAGCGAATCTGCGTCTTAGTGTAGCAAAACTTATAAATGTCATGTTATAATAATAATAATAATGATAGGCAATTATTACTTGCACAATTAACACGTTTGCACGCTAACACGAGGAAACGACCAAGCGACGCATAGTTGTTTGGTTACATGTTTTAAATTTTCGCTACTAGATAGCGCCACTGTACGAGCGCACGCGCTCAGTGCTTTCGAGCGGCGCTCGTGCTCCCAAAAAAATTGAATAGGAGCACATTCGCTCGCGACATTGCGAGCGCGCTCTTTTTTGAGCGCGCTCGTTGCAGCTCTGGTCCGGTGGTATCGTAATGACCGAACCTGAGTTATCATTCTTATATAATATGTACAGTACTCTTAAAAAAAAACGACCCCAACAAAACGCCCCATCCTAATGGCCCGCAACTGCGCGTATGGGAACAGCACTACGGACGGCTATTCGCACTTCGCAGCACTGTTCCCAGACGCACAGTTGCGGGCCATTAGGATAGTGCGCTTTGTTGGGGTCGTTTTTTTTAAGAGTACTGTACATGTAGTTATTGCGAGTTTTTCTTTAAATCCTTACGTTTCATTTTGAATTTCATTTTGAAACAGTTTTGATATTAAATTATACATAAAATTCGGATACTTTTGCATTTCATACGAAACTGAATGCGCAATACGGAATTGAATATGAATATACCCATACACGTATATTAGTTAACGGGAGTAGAGTTTAACGGGATGCGCTACATTAATTCAATGCAGCACACAAATTCAACGAAAGCACCGAACAAATGTCAGTTCTCCGTAAAGTAACGCCTCCATGCATATTGTCTGGATGATAGCTCAATAACCAAATGTCCAAGTTTTATATGATTGGGCAGGCCTAAATTGTGGACAAACAAGAAAGGCTGAGGAATTTACGTCACTATTTGTATGGGTGTATGCGCTCAAATAAAACTAGTATAAATAACTCTAAATATAATGATTGGAAGCTTGTCTGGTCGCTTGGCTCTCGTTACAGGTAGCATAAATAAAAAAAATATCCGTGTGGAAAAGTTGATTTAATTTTGTGTTTGTGGCAGGCGGTGGAAGCGGAATAGGTAAAGCAGTTTGCCAAGTCTTAGCCAGAGAAGGTGCCAAAGTCGTCGTAGCTGATTTAAATGCTTTAGCTGCGGAGTCTACAGCTGGTGAGCTGCAAGCAATAGGTAATTTTCTCACGACTCTGAAGATTATTTGGATGATTATAATTTTTTACTTAGGAGGAAAAGATGGCCACATAGGATTGCCTGTTGACGTCTCAGTTACCCGCTCAGTTGAGTCGTTGCTATCTGAAATCCAGCGAACATGTGGTCAAGTTCCGTCAATTATTACCAACTCAGCTGGCATAACTCGAGACAAATTTCTATTCAGCATTGATGAAGCGAGCTGGGACCAAGTGATCGATGTTAATTTAAAGGTTTGACATCACACTGAGATTTATATAGAGTCGAAGTTTAATATTAGTTTTAGGGCACTTTTCTCGTAACGCAAGTTTTCGCGGGAGCGATGATTAAAAACAAGTTGCCCGGTAGCATTGTCAACATTTCCAGCATCATAGGCAAGATAGGAAATTTGGGGCAAGCTAACTATGCTGCGTCGAAATCAGGAGTACTAGGCCTTACGAAGACTTGCGCTCAAGAATTGGCCAGATCGAACATTCGAGTAAACGCAGTCTTACCCGGATTCATAGAGACCCCTATGACGGACGTTGTTCCGGAACATTTACGCGAAAGGGTCAGCAAAATGATTCCCATGAAGCGAATGGGTAATCCTGAAGGTAACTTAGCTATAACCTCAATTCCTTTCATTGAGTTAAAATTGACGATTGTTTTATAAAATTTTGTAACAGAGATAGCTGAAGTGGTTCTGTTCCTGTTGTCGGATAAAAGTAGCTATATGACTGGAGCTTGCGTCGAAGTCACAGGTGGCTTAGCCATGTGATTTCAATCGCCAAAAACTATTACGCACGGAGTCATATCGACACTGTCATTCGAAGCTTTAGTGCTATCCAACGAATTCACCTTCTCTACTGGATGAGGTGCTATAGCTACCTGGAGTTACAAATGCAATGCAACTTAAATTACAAAGAAAAGTTTTATTTCAAGTACATGCATTTGAACACCACATTAGAGTGTAAGATTAACAGAAAGAATATTATATTCTCATTAAATCAATCATCCTCTTACAAATAGCCTTGTCCGATTACAAATGTAACAAACTTACACTTTACAGAGCTTAACAGTGGGAGGAAAGGAAGGTATGCAAAGATGTGAAAGTAAGCGTAAATTACTCAACAACTGGCGGTTTGGGAGGTGCATGCTGGGATTGCGATTTGCGTAGTTCTACATGACCGTGGCAGTTGTCGCATTCATCTTCACCTTCCGATGATGACGACGACTCGTCGAACTTGTGTGGCTTTTTGTAAATGCAGCAACCTACAAACGGAAGCAATATGAGTTTTTAACCGTTTCACTATAAAGAACACTTAATTCATTATGTGAGCTCACATTTTGACTTCTTTCGTCCCAGGTTCTCGTTGTCGACCGTTTCTGTGCTCCATCCAACCTTCTTTTCGCATTTAGGTTTGGTCAGGTTTAAGCAGACGCTAGCCTAGTTAAGAAAAAGAAAAGCCAAGGTTTATTTCAACTGTGTATTCGATAGTAACTTTAACATCACTATAAACCATAATTTTAACTTATAACCCCTTTCTTCATTAGATTATCTATATGCGAATCTTGGTACGCTAACATCTCTCTCAGGACTGATCTCGTGTGTTGCCCAAGCAAAGGTGGTGGTTCGAGGCAATCCTCCTTTGAAGCAGAATATTTTACAGCGGGGCCAACCACTCGTATGGTTCCACAACTGGGATGAGGGACTTCCCGAACGAGGTTGTTATGACGAACTTGCTCATCTTCAAACACTTGCTTCATTGTGTTGATGGGCCCGTACGGAAAAGAAGCGCCTTGAAAGCGGTTTAGCCAATGCTCTGTATTTTGCTCCAAGAGAACTTTTTTCAACTCTGGAATGAGTAGCGCGCGATTGTGTACTCGCAAAGCATTCGTTTTAAAGCGTTCATCTTCGCCCAAATCTGGGCAACCGAGACGAGTACACAAGTCTTGAAATTGCTTGTCGCTGCCTGCTCCAATGGTTACATAACCAGAGGACGTGGGAAAGGCTTCATAAGGTACGATACTTGCATGGGCCGTACCCCATCGTTGCGCTTCCTGCTGCCCATTGAGCCAATTGGACCCTATGTTAACTAAACAGGCCACCTGGGTACTTAGCAAATTAACTTCGATAAGCTGTCCGAGCTGTGTCACGTTTCTCTGCAACAGAGCTGCCATTATAGCTCCGTGTGCGTACAATCCCGTGGCCAAATCGGTTAAAGCGACTCCAGTTTTACAAGGCTCTCCCAGCGTTGGACCCGTAACGTGCATCAAACCCCCAACGGACGCTGCAATGACATCGTAACCAGCACGATGCTGGTAAGGACCCGAAGAACCGTAGCCGGTGATGGAACAGTAGATGAGTCGTGGGTTTCGAGTCTTCAACTTGTCATATCCCAAGTCCATTGCGTCAAGTTTGTCGGGGAGATAGTTCTCTATAAGTACGTCGCATTGACTCGCTAAACTTGTTACGATCTCCCTGCCTTCATGTGACTTTAAATCGATGCAAATGCTTTTCTTGTTACGATTTATACTCAGGAAATAACAACTCTCATTGGCCAGGAAAGGGGGACCCCATGAACGCGTTTCGTCACCTTTGCCGGGTTGTTCAATCTTGATAACTTTGGCTCCCAAATCCCCGAGAATCATTGTGCAGTAAGGACCAGCTAATACTCGGGTTAGATCCAGAATCTTGATTCCTTCCAATGGTTTTCCTGAATTTTCTAACTTTGGGCAGTCGGTGAGAACTGTGGAACTGGTATTGAGGCATTGCACTTGAGTTCGCCAAAGGTACGGCCAAAATGCCCGGCGAGTTTGCTGCTGAACACACTTTACTATGACGCATAGTGTATTCATTATGACTTATATATTTTTTCTTTTTAACACAAACTAACCGAACGATGATTTAATCGTCTGACGATGAATATACACTTTACAAATCCAAGTAAATTAATAAGATCAACATACCTCCTCGCGAGTCTCTGAGGTTTGAGTCTCAGTAACTGCTGACGTTGAAGTGGCAGTTTTTGTAGACATGCCTTGTGAATTTTGCAGATAATGTAGCAGCAATGATATGCAATTCTCCTCGTTTGCTTTTGTATATTAATTTTTCAGACAAATGTTGATAAAAGATAAGCGGGTCCGACTAATCCGCGGCCGACGAACCGCGCGTAAGCGTACGCTTTAGGCTACCGTTCTATTCCAAAATATTCCGTACATTTTTGGCTCAAATGACGAGGAAGTCATGTTATCATATTTTTTATTCTTGGGGT
>JAGJRP010001424.1:0-16155 GCA_022832235.1 Lepidurus couesii
TAAATGTTAATTTCACGCAATCATCCAAGTACATTTCCCAGCTCATAGTTGCTTTTCAAATCCTTTTTCCTACTCCGTAATTTAATGCTGGTGAAACATGAAAATGGCGCCCCCCTCAAGTTGGCGCCCAGGGCACGTGCCCCGGCTGCCCCACCCTAGTTACGCCACTGCTTCCAGCTTTGATTGTGGTACTGGGGATAAGGAAGTTGGGACCACGCCCACTGAGGTTCAGAAAGAAGAACCTGGTAAAGTAGTTTTCGCAGGTGTGACCAAAGCTGCGCCGGTCTTGCACTCTACCAACCAGTCTGTCGGGACCAATCCGAGTCAAGCGGCAAAGCGGGAAATGCAGCCAACAGCGGCACGGTCAGCACGTCCGCAGTAAAGTTTTTCTATAACGAGACTGAGACTGTACGCGCCATCTACAAACGCGCGTGTCTAATTCATTGTTGTCTAAAAGCGCCAATCAAGTTGCAGTGGGCGCTTTTTGAAGAGGAAGAAGGTATTATATTTTTAGTTGGCTGGTTATCATATATAAAAAATTAAATTTACGGGCGGAAGTATTGAACTATATTTCATGTATTTTTGTATTGATTGATTTATTTGTTCTAATTTTTTAAGGGCAACTGCAGTTGGCGCGGGAGCTTGTGTACCAAGTAATTTATCAACACCCCGGTTTACTAGAAGCGCGTGTGCAGCACGTGGAAATGGAACGTCGAGCAGGCTTTGTGGACCACGCCAAAGAACTCTTTGAGCAATTCATGACGGCAGCGGATAACTTGGATAACGCTACGTACTCTTGGCTTGCGATCCAGTATGCCCGTTTTCTGTTCAAGGTTATATTTTTCTTTTCTTTTTTAAGGAAGGCAACTTTAACAGAAGGCGTTTTGTTTTTTGGGGGTTTATAGACACTGGGTCAGCCGGATAAAGCATTGCAAATTTTGCGGAAAGCCTTGAAACGGGACAAAGCGAATGTTTCTCTGTACTTGCACGTTATGGACATTTGCTACCAGCGCCATCATGTGGACATCAAAGGCATTACAGCGGCTCTGGAACTCGGTTTGATGAGCAAAGCCCTCGATTCGGAACAGAAATGCGAACTGGCTCGACGCAAAACGCAAGTGCGTGAATTTGGCTCGATTCGAGCCTATATCGTGACAGCGTTGACAAGCTCCATGAATTGGAGAAGCAAAAGCGTACCTGCACGGCCACACCAAACGATTCTGGAAAGAAAGCCCCTTACCAAACACCCACGTATGTTATTTGCGTGAAATGCAATCAACAACCGAGCACTGCTGTCCCAGTTCCCCCGATTATTACGGCTGGTGATACCACGGCACCCGTTTCTCATGCCCAGTTGTACAACGCGAACTATACCGATTATTACCAAGCGTCTTACCAAGGTATCGATGCCTATAACGCAGCGCAGTAGGCCTACCCAACGCAGCACCTGAGCGCCGCCTATCCACCGCCTGAAGGCATCCCCTTCCCTGTACTAACCGAGAAAGCCAAGGATCCCAATGCCGACCAGTACAAGGCGGTGGCACCCATCGATGCTATCAACAGTCCCAGTTCGCAAGCCACCAAGAAAGATCCCATGTTCCAGCAATGGGAAGATACCCAGAATAAGGAGTACGCTAAGCTAGAGACGCAACGTTGGGAAACGCAGCCTAATCATAACGTCATTTGTAGCGGTTACGACGAACCAGAGTTGAAACGACGGCGACTTTTGGGGAAAAGTGTTCCCCGGAAGAAAAACTTTCCCTATCTCGGCAGGTTCATCAATATGAACGCGTTGGTTGACTTCCGAAAGGGCAAGTTTGGCGAGGAAATCCTAGAAAGACAACCGCCTGAAGTGTCTAACGACAAGGACAAGGCTCAAGTCCTGAAAGACCGCAATGAGAAGGAAGTCACTATAGTTTCAGAAGTTGTAAACCAGATCATGATTTGAACCCGGTCATGATTTGTATAACCTAAAGTAACACCCACGCTTGTATACCGAATTCAGACATCGTCAGTGCCGGATTTAGGGACCCAGGGCCCCTAGGCAGTTAACAGGGTCGAGGCCCCCATTTTGGCACGTAGCAAAAAATAGACTTTAGTTTTATATTTATTCAACGTACGTTGACTTTAGAAAATAGGCAACCAGACTTAAAAGTGAAATAAGCGAGTACCAACTATAACTTTTTTCATATTATAATTTTCACATTTATATATAATTACAAGATTACATTGCCGCGCGACGAACTTTCTTCTCTGCAAAGGAACGGATGACTTCATTATAGTCCACAGACTGCATTATTTCTGACTATATGTACTGTGGTGAGCAAAAAAAACTAGACACAGAAAACCACAGAAGGCTAATCAGGCCTCTTGAGGCTGATTAACCTTCATTAGGTAGTGAAAGAGCATAAACCAAACATTTACAAGGTGAAAGGCAGGTTGGGGAATGTAAAATCCTGAAATTCAAAATAAGTATAATCCACTATTAAATGAACAAAATATTTCCTTCTAGCTGCCATCTTATATGTGGTCCATTTTTGCATTGTGACGTTCCTTTCTCCTACCTTCACCATGTAAACGATAAGTTTAACCCCTTTCGCCACTAATGAAGGTAAATCAGCCTCGAGAGGCCTGATTAGACTCTTTGGTTTCAGGTGGCCAGTTTTTTTAGCTCACCACAGTACTATTGATCGCACGATGGACTTTCAAATTGACCAATAACAGTGCTTATCCGTCGTTGGACCACTACTACGCGTACACAGGGCTCTCAACACTATAACCCTTCGAAACTCCCCAGTCAATTAAAGGCAGGTCAACTAAATGACATTTAATTGAGTGACCTGTTCCTTTAATTGACTGGGGAGTTTCGAAGGGTTATAGTGTTGAGAGCCCAGCGCAAGCGTAGTTAATGGTCTGGAAGCGACAGGATTGGTTCAAACGATGATAAACGCTGTCATTGACGACGATATGCACTGTCATTGGTCAATTTGAAAGTCCATCGTGCGATCAATAGTTTGAGTACTGTACTGTACAGCATAGATAGTGAATTAAGTCTGTTCTCTTCTGTGGTAGATCTTAAATAATTCTTTACTCTCTTTAACGCTGAAAATGACCGTTCTGCCGAACAGTTTGACCCCGGTGTGCATAACAGCATCCGGAGCGCTATTCCCACGTTTGGATAAATGTCCAAAAAGCCTTTTTCTGGAATGTACGCAAACTAAGTATTGCACCATAGCCTTTTCAAATTGACCAATGACAGTGCTTGTCGTCATATGGACCAGTCCTGTCGTGTCTAGACCACAACTACGCTTATGCAGGGCTCTCAACACTATAAAACCCTTCTAAACTCCCCAGTCAACTAAAGGACAGGTCATTCAATTAAATGGCATTTAGTAGCTAAGCTAATCCCTCTACCTGGCAAAAAGGACAAAACAAGAAAGCGTTTGGCGAAATGAATAAAATAATTTATTTTTGTCAGAAATATTTTTTCAGTGGCAAATTCACCGGGAGTCCTTGCTGTGGTTCAGCAATCGGCACGATTGGGGGTCTTGGTAAAATTAGTCTCAATCTTCCTGGCTCCATGACGAGGGTAAAGTTAATTCAAATTTGAGAGCCTGGAATCTATCCGATCACATCTTGGATTTTATTCAGGTTTATATAGCAGGTGAAAAAGGATTAACGTCGTAAGGAATACAAGTTTTCTCTGTGTTCAATCGGTGAAAGGGGCGAACTAAGAAATCAAATATCCTTGTATAGCTCTTTGTCTCTCACTACGGATATGCTTTCTTTTCCCGGCACGATTTTCATCGAAAGAAAAATGGAATTTTATGATTCTTCCCAACCTTAATCCCTTTTCACCTATGCTTAATTAACTTGAATAAGATCCCTGATCCCCGATATTTTCAGCTTCGCCCATAAAGCATATAGGTAACCATATACGTAATGAAACAGAGAGAGAACACTATATACCAAGGGACTTCTTACTAAGGATATTTGATTTCTTACTTCGCCCCTTTCACCGATTTTATGTCAGTTGTTATTTTAGTCTATAAAAGATGGGGAAAAAAAATAAATGGTGAAAAAAAATATGTATTCAATCAATTTTCACAAACAGTTAACAGATTTTAAAAGTAACTAACCCCCATCCACTATGCTACGTTCATGATGAGAGGAACCAGCTTAATTTGCTGTATACTGACACGTCCATGTCGAAGTCTCCTCGTCGAAATCACCCAAGTCCAGTGATTTGGGCGGGAGCTGCGTATTCGGGGGAAACCGGGCATTAGAGTCCCGCTGTTCTTCCCAGACCTCCTCCAATATTGATTCCAGCTCCTCCACCCAAAGCACTTCCAACACCTCCTCCGTAGCCGCCTCCAACACCAGCTCCATAACCGCTTCCAGTGCCTCCTCCAAAGCCACCTCCAGCACCTCCGAGGCTACCTCCAAGACCGCCTCCAGCACCTCCGCCGGAACCGCCTCCAACACCACCTCCAATACCACCTCCAGCACCTCCGCCGGAACAGCCTCCAACACCACCTCCGAAACCGCCTCCAGCACCTCCTCCGGAACCACCTCCAACACCACCTCCAAAACCACCTCCAAAACCGCTTCCAGCACCTGCTCCGGAACCACCTCCAACACCACCTCCAAAACCACCTCCAGCACCTCCTCCAACACCGCCTCCAACACCACCTCCATGGCCACCTCCAGCACCTCCTCCATAGCCGCCTGCATGGCCACCTCCAGCACCTCCTCCGGCACCTCCTCCAACTCCTCCTCCAATGCCGCTTCCAGTGCCTATTCCAATGCCACCTCCAACGCCTCCCCCAAGACCGCCTCCAGTACCTCCTCCAAGACCACTTCCTTGACCGACCCCAGCTCCTCCTCCAAAGCCGCCCCCAAAACCTCCTCCAAAGCCGCCCCCAATACCTCCTCCAAGGCCTTCTCCATGATTAACTCCAAAACCGCCTCCTAAAGCCGAATTTGAAGCAAAACCCAAGCCGCTAGCTCGTTTATGTTGCTGAAGTCCGCCGTGGTTGTCGTCATGTCCCCAGCTACCGTATCCAGTATATTCACCGCCGTGCCCCCAGCCTCTTCCTCCAATATAGCGAGTAGGGACAGCCAAGCCTGCAGCCGCCAAGAGGGCTAATAGGAACTACCATTTGAAAAATAACTTGAAAATTAACATCTATCCAAACTATTTATTTTTACTAAATACTTACGAGAGATAAGAGTGCCATGGTTCAAGTCAAATAGATCAGGTCAGAAGCTGAAAAGCGTTTGGTCATATAACGTGCTAGAGACCGCTTTTATATCGTCAAAACTTCCCCAATGCATGTCCTTCAGCCAGTTCATCTTTTCGACGTGCAAAAATGAAGCATCGTGTGCAGTTTTGGGTGATTATATAGTTATACCCTATCACGACTTGCAAATATTGGACAACATTGCAGAAGCTTTTAGCAGTTGTCTTCACTATTTGCAACCTTCAGAAATGATGTCAGGCTGCCAGTTCCCTATTTCTTTATATGTACAACTCGGGAAAGAACGTATTATTCTTGCACTTGAATGACGTAGCTGTGAATAAATCACCAGATCTCCTGAAAAATTTGCATTAGCAATCCGGGTTTACTTAGATCTTCTTATCGTTTTCTTTTCCTCCTTTTTCTATGGAAATAGCAAACATTGCTGTTTTTTCCGAAGTTCTGAGTGTCTGTTCTTCTCTTCTCCCATTACATATGCTATAGCATAGCTTATTTCCAAAGGTTCAACTCAGCAAGAAACACGAACTGCACACCTGATTGCTTTAACCATGGGAAACCGTCCATTTTTCGCTCTTTTTTGGTTGACTTTTTTAAAAATATTTATAGAACAATTAATTAATTTATAAAAAAAGCTTTGTCCGACAGTGACAGCTATGTTGTAATTTTATAGTATGTTTTATTTGCTATGTTTTACAAGTTTTTGACATTGTTAATGTCGTAGATATTGTGATCTGCAATGATTACGTATTATACTACCAGTATATCAAAGGATTAGTTAGTGGGATAAGAAAAGGAGGTGGTCTCCTGCTACTTGAACACGTAGAATACGTATACAGTACGTATAATGCAAAAGGGAGGGAAGGTAATTATAGTTACGGATACTTTAACGGAACTTCGTATCAGGCTCAAACTCAGTACCCTCAACTATGTAATCTAAACTGGACAAGTTGGGATTCATTCCAAAACATGCAACCTGATGTCGTACGCGACGTTTCGTAAGGAATACTAACGCATACAAGTAAACAACTCCACCTAAGTAGTGCAACGTATAAATTCCCGATAAAAAGCTCAAGTGTGTATGGTCATTTGCGTCGTAGGGAATGATTCCCGACGGTGGAAATAGCGTAAACCCGATCTGGACAAGCCAAGATCCTGCAATGAATGTAATCACGCCTCGAAGTAGCGCAGGGATTACTGATTCGTTGCAGAAAATCTCTAGTAGGAGTGCAATGGCTACAGCTTGATCTAACGGCAGAAGGAAACCGTGCATCTAGGGAGAGAAATCAAGGTTAATTAGCAAGTACTGCCGCGAACGTGTAGAACGACCATACCGTGTTCTCAAGAATGCCTTTTCCATGCTTATGATCCGCAAAAATCCAGTACTTCATGTACGAAGTGAATGATAGGGCCAGATGGTCCATGAATTTTGGAAGCACTCGTGGATAATAATGCATAATCAAATCTGTAACCCCGCTTAAAAGAAAAAACGACTGAACCATGACGTGCTGGAGTGCCCATCCCGGTACAAGTCCTGGTCCAGCTGCCATACCACTGACAAATTCTCCTACAAATAATTGTAACAGTGAATTTCGAAGAATCTAATCAACGTCTTTTTAATTGAAATTCAGAAATGTGGTAAATTTCGAAGACCTGTTCCTCCTATTAATGCCCAGCCGAATTTCAGCCAGGCTTCTACAGGGGCCTGCGGTGAGACGCAAGGGAACGGGTACGTGACAGTATTCCTGTACTTGTACAGAGGATGTTGTAGCTGTTTGCATAGAAAGTACCTGCAGAAGCTCAATAGAATCAAGGCATTAAAAATCTTGAATCTTCGGATTGCTTGATCTTCCTGTCCGAAGTTAAGAACTGAAAACGCACCTTCGTAAAGCGGAGTACATCCACCATGTACCAATCAACATTAGTAGAGTACCATTCAAAGCATGTCCAAGTAGGTCACCCATAGATCTTCTTTCTTATACTCACTCACTTTCTTAATGTGAACTTTCTAAAAACCAACTAGTAGACCGTTCGTATCTTATCTAGTGTATTTAACCAAGTCGGAGGAGAGAATGAAGCATTCAAATGGATGTTTGCCTGTTATAAAGAAACAAGCTAATTTTAAAAACGCATTTCCTCATTGTTGTTTATTTTTTTTTATTAATGTTTTACATTCGTGTCCTTATGTAGCACTTGCATATAATTAATTTATATCACTGGCAAGACATTCTAACAAACTACTTGTTTTTTTGCCCGGCTGCAAATTACCCAGCTGCGAATTATACCCAGCTGCAAGATAAGACTTATTACGCCAAATGATGGAAAGAAAGAAAAGCTATTGTATTAACCTTCTGATGGTGGCAAGATATTTTCCTTATTTTTTCTGTAACGTCACAAAACCTTGAAAAGGTACGTACGTACATAATTCATCATGAGTCGGTTTCACTAAATGCACTTGCAACGAGAATGATTTGTAGCGAGGAAGCGTTTTAAAAGCTACCACATTAAATCCAGACTTATTTAATGTACACAAGTCTCAAGGTGAGTTCGAGTTAACAGAGTGAAAATTGTAAAGTATAGTAGAGTGAAGTATAACTAATTTTGTAGACAGGTATTCGCAGGGTACGTGACAGTATTACGGTATCTGTACGCGGAATGCTGGTGATATTTAACTAGAGAGTTCCTATAGAAACAATTTTCAAGTTGGTTTTTAAGTTTCAAAGGTTTGAGAACAAGTGTACTATATGTACAGTACATTACCTCTGTATGACACTACTATCTGTATACTATCTGAATACTATCTGTAGATCCACAAAACTCAGACAAACCACCAAGTCCACTTAGAATATGTCCTCGAAGTTTTGGATTGCCCAATTTATGTTTAAATATTGTCCAAATTTATTTTGTAATACACTGCGAGAAGGATTTGATCGGATCGGCTCTGCAGAGATCACAAATGATCGGAAAGGATCTAAGATCCGGCTAAAAAAAAGATCCAAAGCACTGGCTGGCAAGTGTTTGAACCATGGAATGAACAGCTTCATAAACTGCGGTATCATAATTCTGTCCTTTTTAATTTTAGATTTTTTTTTTACTATAAGAGAAAGTGAAAGATGCGACATAGCAGCCATTTATTTTCCGCAACAGGTTATATGTTCACACAACGTGGTGTGAATCGCTTCGATTTCTATCTGTTTTATTTATACATGTCATGCTTTTTAAGTGATTTTTTCAACGTTTTTTATATGCACTGTTAAAAAGGGCCCCTAAAACTGGGGTGTAACGACCTCCTAAAATTGGTAGTTACTACTCAAGATGGGTACCTCTCCCCAAAGATGGGTTGTTCCCTCTCAAAAACGGGGAACCAGCCCTCAAAACCGGTAGCTGTAACCCCAAAACGAGTGATGGCACCCCCTATTTGGAGTATAACGCATACCTAAAATGCGTAACCTTCCCCCCAAAATTGTTGCTGACAAGAATGAATTTCGGTCTACCTAGTCCGCAACAGGAAAATTTCACTGTTGCCCAATAATGAATGTTCCCGTCTGCTAAGTTAGCCTGCAAACACAAGTAGGCTATTTTGTTCTATTGTTTCCCATCCTCGTAACCGCAAGCTGGTCCGTTAATCTCGCAAAATTTCATTGCAGTAAAATCCCACAATAAAATATAGTCTTGATTAAGAGCCTCAGTGATTAATTTTCTGTGGATTTGCTGTCCTTTCGCATCGCTTTATATTTCATTTCGTTATACAGATGTACAAAAATGCTGTTGCGCCAGGAAACTTTGTGACAACTTATTATGTATTTTAACAATATAATGAACTGTTTGCTGTGTGTATGAGTATTGTATGGGTATATGGTTGCAGGCTTTTGCGACTGTTGTAAAGTAATTATTGATTAACTTTCTAGTGTGTGTATGTATGAGTATTTTGTGGGTTATGGTTGGCTTGTATGACGATGACCTTTGAAAAGTGATTGTTGATTACTTATGTTTCTTGTATGTGTATTCTTACTATGGTTTTTGTGCATGTTTTTGCGCTTTTATATTTTGACTTATCCATGTTTTTGCATTTTGTCTCATATTTTGGCTTGAGTGTTTTTTTTTTTACTGTTTGATTGAATGTACGCAGGAGATGAAGTTTTTAAAACAATACAAAAATCATAACACAAAAATGCAACGTCATAAGGGCATTTTGCCTTTGGTCCCAAGGATCATGGATGCAAGGTTAGTTCACCCCGCAGCTCGTTCCCCGGGGCAGCCATTCAGCTCCGCCTGGAAGTGACGTAGCTCATTTATTTTCAACGCGCCGCTTTCGAAACACACGAAGCTACTATGGGCCAAGACCTTACGAAAAATTACTGCTTTTTTATGGGTCTCACGTTCCATATTGTTTAAGCAACTGTAATTTTTTTAAGAATGCATTCCAATTAACACTGAGAAATTATTGATTTGTGTACATTTACCATTAAATGTAGTGCTGCGTTTTTTAAAGCGCTTTCATTTTTAAGAACAAATGTATTGTACTTTTTTCCACTTATTGATGTTACTTTCGTTCCGTTTATCTAAAAAGCCTTTATCCCTTGCCCATCACGAGTTTTCACGCCCAGGATTTAGTATGGATTCTTTTATCTGGATAGTATGTAACATTAGGAAACTAAATGTTATGGCTTTTCCATATACGTGAATGTAGATAATTCCTTGACCTTTATTACCTTCGAGACTAAAGCTTAATTGAATTTAAAAAAAATAGGAAATTACCATTTTGACCTTCACCTTATAAACCTAATGAACCTTATTAGTACGCAAATGGCGTACTAATAAGCTATTTGATGGAACTAAATATTTTTTCAAATTATTCATTCAGGATGACTAATACGGAGCAAGATAAACAGGGATATGTATGTACTATACCCTTGACTATACCGTCCAAAAAATGACGAGTATAGGGAAACAACAATGGTATAATCCTTACCCGTGGGATTAATTAAAGATGGCTTGTTTCGAACCTGCTCCTCTCTAAAACCGAATCGAAACTAAGAAAAGTATAATCCTAATGTTTTTCTATTAGTATTTTCTCTGTCCTCTAACTCAGGGTAAAAACGGACCTGTAAGTTTCGGTTTGGTCTTAGACAAACCGGTTCAAAATGAGCAGTCTTTAATTAATCCCATGAGTAAGGACTAAACCACTGTGGTTTCCCTATACTCGTTTTTTTTTTTTGGACGGTATAGTACTTACGTGGAATATGCCCTATTACAGAAGTTATTCGTATTTTCCCGCATTAGCTCCTTGCCTAAGGCCGTGCGCGCTGATTGGTATAAATGAGAAAATGACATATACATCACAGCTGAAAAGCATTCAAACGCTAATACCCCTGACGAACTAATCGTGTATCCATGATCCTTGGTTGGTCCGGCATTTTGAACTTCAAAACAAACCACGTCATGCAGCGATGCAGCGTTACCGTTTTTCGCAATACAGATCCCATGGTCGAGGAATCTGCTGAAATATGAACTTTTAATGTGTCATTCTGTAGCCTTCGTTGATCTTACAAAAAATTTTTGTAATATTTTTGGATAACTGTAGTTAACGTAACAGCGAAAAAAGTACCACCCGTTTTTGTTAAGAAAGGTAGCGAAACCATACTTTATTGAATATCTCGATTAATTTTCACTCATTTCACTTGTAACTTTTTTTAGTAGTACAGTATACGTGGCATGGCCATGATTTTTTACAGCCTCTAGAAACCGTTTGTTAAAGAGTTATGATTTTTGTTACCTTCGCGTCGCGTTACTTTTGACCCGAGGTCTCCTCTACTAGATTTCCCGTACATCATTAGTGTCTTTTTCCCCAATAAAATGGAAGACAGATTGCAATTAATCAAAAGTGTGCTGAAAGAAAACGTCAATTGTTTCGCGTACATTGTGTGCATACTTGGGTTGAGATAGAGGTAAACAGCATTAGCCTTACAGCCTAAAGGAGAAGTAGTTTGTTGCAACAAAAGCACAGACGTGCTCCAGGCGCATATCTAATATCTAATATTAACCGAAAGGAGCATGCCATGTAGTTAGTCTACTGAAAGCCAGTAACGAACAAAACTCCTGGAGCTCCTTGTGATTTGACTAGTGTTCACTGACGAAGCATTCCTTAAGTATAATGGCCTCAGCAGTCTGTTATTTCTGCAGCCTTTTTTACGCCTTCGTGGTATTGCTTTCCGTTTCTTACTCTTTGCAACGGGAAGAGTGTGGTTATAGAAAACTAATCCAATTACTAGTCGAGGATGCAAATCCCAATCCACGATGTTTTACGTACGTAGTGGATGAGAATACCCGCCCGCAACTCGTGCGTTTATTTCAAAAATCTGTTCTGTATCCCTCCGTTGTGATCGATCTTCAATTGGGCAATTCTACACCTGATCATCAGCATGGGGCTGCTATACACAATTGCCAGTTCTATTTTGTCTTCTCTCCCATAAATTATTCCTTCCTTGACATAAAAAATCCATTTGAAGACATATATACGCATCAAGTCGTACCTTCGTTTTTGTCAACCCTTCGACCCTATCTCCTTTTCAAGTTGGCTCCTTCCTGAATGACACGAAATCAACCTTCTTGATCTTGGACCTGAACTCGACAAGCCCTCTGATTCGGATTCGAAGAGTTTCTTTGGAAAAATCACTTATAAAAGTCCGTACGATTAATCTATGGAACGGCACTCATCTAGTGTACGCTAACAGACCTCTTTTCCCAGCCCCTGTCGCAGTACGTGCCAAAAAGCACATTCGCATTTGTACTTTCCAGCAACCTCCGCACATTCTGGAATCGAAGGGCAGATTTTCGGGAATAGAAGTTTCGTTAGTTCGTGCTTTTGCAGAAACCCTGGGCGTAACACCCGTGTTCTACCTTCCTCCCAATAATGAAAAATGGGGTGACGAAGTCAATGGTACGTGGAGCGGCATGTTCGGACAAGTCCAGCAAGGGCTGGCAGACATAGGAATCGCTAATATTTTCCTTACCTTGCCGCGCTATAACACTTTTGATATGTCGTACCCGTACGACATTGATAACGCTAATTTCGCAGTCCGTTTGCCGGAACCACATCCGCAGTGGCAAGCACTCCTTACGCCGTTTTCGCCAACGCTTTGGTTGTTTACTGGAATCGCATTTGTCGTGTCCGGACTCTGTATACCTTTACTCAGTGAGTGGTACCACTACATGCTCCCTTCCCTTGCACCAGGCCTCTTCTACCGGCGCTTTTCCGAGTCATATTTCTACATGGTACAGGTTTTTACCGGAATCACTGCCAACGAAAGCCCCAATCCTATAACCATCGAAACCTTTCTCTTCATACTTTGGGCGGTTTTCTTTTTTGTAACATCTGGCTACAGAGCTTCGCTAACGGCATCTTTGTCGGTTCCTCCTGCACCTTTGCCTATCGACACAAACAGCCAACTTTTAGACAGGTGCGAAGTCCTAGATGTACTACATAGCTTCTAGGGCGTCCGCTAGGAGAAGTGGAGGAGGAAGAAGTTTACAGTTAGGAATACTGAACTCCGAATCTCTATGCAAATGAACCTACCAAAATAATGCGTATTTTCTATATTTGTAGCGGTTTGGCCTTGGGTTGTGTTGGGCTGGAAATGAAAAGTCTGTTCATGAGTCTGGAAGATCCGATTGTGCGTCAGATTGGCATGCGATATACACCCGTGGATTCCGTTGATGACGGTATTCAACGAGCTGCTGAGGGTTCCTATGCGTTTATGGAAAATCGCGTCTATTTAGTGTTCGCAGCCTCTACGAGCCACTTGGATTGCTATGGCACTCCTACTTTACATTTATTAAAGGAAGGGATTATGTCTTTCCCTATTTCTTTAGCACTGCCCAAACGATCTCCATACAAACCGCGATTAGATCAAGTCATTCTGCGCTTGAGGCAGAATGGACTTTTGCACTATTGGCAGGAAGAAGCCATCCGCCATGCCCGCACCTCAGCTTTGCAACTTAGCGTGGCTAATTGTCAGACTGATCCTTTGATATTATCTCTTTATGATTTGGAAGGCGCTTTCTTACTCCTAATTATCGGGTATATCCCGTGCACGTTAGCGTTTCTTGTTGAGCGACTTATTAGTGTGGCATGGCGATGAAATGCCTTATTGTGCTTTCATATGTTAGGTCATTCCGAATCAAAAGCCCATTTAAAATATCAAGTTTTGTGTGCAAAGTTTCTTGAGATTAACTTACGTATTAATAATCAGCACGTCTAAGACGCATAGGATTTAACTCTTAAATATATAACTTGAGCAAGCTTATAGATTCGTTCGGAAAGGCTATGACAATAATACATTGTGTTTTAGCATGGGGTAATTAGCATAGACTATACAGGGCCAATAATACAAGGAATATGAAACTTATGTTATCTCATATTTCTCGACTTTGAATCAGGTCATATGACCATCATTTGTTACACGCATGAGAATTAATTCTCGGAGAGAAATACAACTTCAGCACGCTATATGACTCGCTTGAAAAAGCGAGACTAAATACATTGTGCATTACCCTGAAATAAAGAAACTAATTTGTATCTCTCATTTCCTGTTTTACGGATCAATCCAGTAGGGCCAGTGTTATAGCTTTCCTGGCTTCCTTTGGGAAATTCTTTGAGTCTGCTTGGAGTCTGAAGTAAGACTTTTCGCCAGGCGACAACTGTTTATAGATTCATCACTGCAGTTCCTGATCATTTCGCATTGATAGGCGTTCATTATTGCCGATGAATGTTTCGTATCAGCCGAAAGTTATCGATTAAACTTTTACAACATGCATATTCTGCTGCTGTCAAGCACATCTTTGCTCGAACTTCTCCCTTCAAAGTATCAAGTTCGTAAAGTTAGAACGACATGTAGCATTTCGTAATAATCGAGGTAAATGCGACAGTGTACAACATATCTAAAACTTACTGGTATCGAACACGTCTGGGTCAGTTTTAGCTGTACTGTAAAACCTTCATAACAAAGGTTAATGGTTGCTGCTTGTGCTGCCTCGGAAAACGACACATGAGTCGAGGTCCTATGCACATATGGCTTAAATCACCAACTTATTTACGAGCCTCATGTTTTTGGAGCGAAACCAGGGAGCGCAGAGGCTCCGACATTTTGCATTCTGTTATATCAGTTTGTATTTATGAAAGCTTCCGTCAAGTTTAGCTTTTTTGGCAGGATCGCATGGGCGGGAACGTAGAGCCATCTAATGTCCAAAGTGGGATATTTTTTGCAAAAACTTATTAACCGTAAATGTAGGAATATAAAGAATTGTGCGACAGATTTACGATTGAGGTAAAAGACAAATTAAATATGCAAGTTTAATTCAGTTATTAATTAAAGTTAGAGAGACCGATTATCATTTGCAGGCTGGGGCTACTAAACCTTTACAAAATTGTAGAGACTGCTGGGTCTGGAAAAGATCCAGATTTCGTCACATATGTTTGAAGCTTCGTACTTTCACGGACCGTAGTGTGTCCCTAAGGACATCCTTGTGTATTTTGAATAGCAATAAGGATGTACAGTCATGAGCAAAAAAAACTGCTCAGGCAAACCACAGAGGTCCAATTAAGCCTCGTTAGGCTGGTTTACCTTCATTAAAAGGTATACCTTCATTGAAGGGAAATCAGCCTAGAGAGGCCGAGTTAGCCCCCNCTTCATTGAAGGGAAATCAGCCTAGAGAGGCCGAGTTAGCCCCCTGTGGTTTTGCCTGAGCAGTTTTTTTTGCTCATGACTGTACTTATCCCTTTGTCTTAACTTCCGCTTGCCGTTAGTGATGAGTTTTTAAATTATTTTTTTTTATGGGGACGATTCTGTCATACATTCGAATGTTTATAGAGACATCACATTCTGTGAAATGCTTAATTGCCCAGTAACAGGCTTCGACCTATACTGGTAAATAAATGTAAAAATGCTTAACTAAAAGACGTTGAAGGGTTAGTAATTAAGCCAATTAAATTTAATTGCAATACCTTAAGTTTGTGTAGAAAATCTGTAAAATTTTAACAACTTCACTTGTTTGCTTAAATTTCATTTAATACGGTTTAGTTTAAATTAGTTTATAATTCCGCTGAGAAATTTCACTTAATATAAGAAATTCTCACATTCAAATGTGTCAGTCTGTCTCAATCAAGTTTAATGTGTAAGCTACTAGTTAATGTGTATTTATGCATAAGATACTAATTAATTAATTATATCTTAGCGAATTGTCAAAAAACACTCTGGGGTCGTTCCTTTTTGAATTAATAAGACATGTAACAAAATGAATAGTTATGATAGAGAAATACGAAAATGCATGTTACTTTTTTATTGTTTCAGCTATGTACATTCATATAGTTATACTTTAACAAAAGTTTGGCCATATCTCAATGACTTTTAACAGTACCTCAAACAAATATCAAATGCTTCTAAGGATGCTTAATAAATTTAGTTTCGGGTTCGAATTCTGTAGAACTGTCACCAAGATAATCCAGAGTAGAAAGGTCAGGGTGAGGTCCGAGTCGTCTGACTAACTTTTTCACGCTACAGTTTACGTAAAAGGTCATGGCCAGTAAGAATAAAATACACCCGATATAATGCAATGTGTAGATGCCTGGTACAAGCATTAAGTCGTTGTGGTCGTTCTCATCAAAGATAACGATTCCCGAAATTGGAAAGAGAGTAAATCCAATCTGAAAGAACCAAGTTCCGGAAAGTAAGACCATCAAGCTCCGGATTAAAGCAGGAAGCACGGACTCGTTACAGAAAATTTCCAACAGGATCGCAATGATCGCGGCTTGATCCAGAGGGAAAAGAAACTCGTGCATCTGCAGTCAAAATCAACATTATTGGAATTTGACGCGTACATTTTGGTTATGAGCAGTTAT
>JAGJRP010001425.1:0-15776 GCA_022832235.1 Lepidurus couesii
AAAAACTTGAAACAAATTTTACCGTTCTTAGAATAATGTGTACCATAAGAATCTATCCAAATATCAATATGCTATGTCGTAGGCTATTGCCCTTTAAATCATTCTATAAGGCCTTACTAGGATCGAAGAATATTATTGCTTTCAGGCAAGCAAATTCCGTGTCATCCATCTGAATGTCGCGCAGTGGCTTCACCAGCTCATCCATTATTCGCACGCCAATCCGATAGATCTCTACCTCGGCTAAGGAAACAATTCTTTGTCAATAACTCCTGGTGAAAGGGTATATGCGAATAAGAACCAACCTAGTCCTACAGGGTGGCGCGATATAAATGAATCATTGCCTAACAGCAATATGTCTTTCAAATGCATGGAGCGCTTGGATGCACCCAGCAACAAATTTTCTCCGGCATGTGCTCTTAATAACGCTACCTGGAAGTTAAACATTGGGCCAAGGGATATTGAGAACTCTCTGTGTGGAATCCTAAAAATACCTGATCGTCGAGTGGAAGCTCGCTGAAAGCGGGAATATATTTGGCCCACTCTACGAGCACCAACAGTTGCTGCTTCATGGATTCGCATACATCAACGATACTAGCAATCCGTTTGTTCGACAAATCAAAGTCGTTGACCGGGTTAATCTACAATCCGCCACGTTACTTTCCAAGGAAACTCGAGCTGGTTTTTAATCAATTCCATTACCTGACTACACATCATTTCCGCGTTAAACAGCACGGCCACGGTCAATCCATTGTGTGCCGGCGCTTCTTCATAGCTCGGCCTTCGGCAACTTATGCGATCGCGCTCGTTTTGCACGGCTGGGCCCAAGATTCCTTTAAAGTTACATTGCACTATTCAACACAACTGTTTAGCATTACCTTCTTTCTTCATCCCCGCTTTGAAGCATTTCCGCAGGCGGCAATACCGGCACTGGTTGCGTTTATCCTTGTCCACCACGCAATTGCGGTTGAACCTAGAAACGCGCATAACATCCGCCATTTTAGTCTTATTTTCGAATTCCAGTTTGTTCGATTCTTGCCTGCATGTGTAAACATGGTTCTTTCGCACAGAGCGTCTGAAAAATCCCTTACAGCCATCACCTTCGACAGTCGAAGCAAAATCGTTAGCAAAATGTTATAGCGTTTTCCATTGGGAACCCTGGTGCAGCACTTTTTGCACTGAATGCCACAAAATTGTGTGTTGCAACGGTGAATTTATTGATTATTATTATTTTTTTTGTTTTATAATCAAAAAATAAATTTAAATAAAATAAAATAAATTTAAATAATAATAATCAATAAAGATGAGGCAACGAGCTATGCTCAAGCCCCTATTAAATTGGAAAAAAACAGTGAATTTGTGGCACTCAGTGCCAATAAGTGTTGCACCCCGTTCGCTATTAGATAAAAACATGAGAAATAGGCTTACAGGACGAGGCTCCGTAATGTTTTCCTGTTGCCCGGTCCCCGCAGATGGCGCAAACAGTTGCCACTCCATTAATGCTGCTGCAACCCGAGCTGGGCGACGAAGTAGCGGGGTTGGTGGGCAACATATTAGCGGTGGAAATGGACAATTGTAACGACGTACCATCTGCAAGTTTACATAACATCTTTGTAACAAAAATTGGTAACGAACGTGCTTGTTATGCGCGTCCACAACCCTTCAAATTCCCATGCCAAATCTCGTGCATTTTTTAAGAGGTGCTCGGTTGCTAAGCACTTTTTCTTTACGAGGGCTCTTGAATAACAGGCCAAAAAAGTTGTCGAGGGGCAAACAAGTGCAGTTTAGCACAGTAAAAACTGGTAAAAACGCTCATTCATAATTCATTCGTCCATGAGGGGAGGGTTATTCCGCGGTAAGTAAACGTCGCCTTATAGCATTAAAACATGGCTGGGGTGAGTAATTGCGTACACACATTCTGGTGGCAGTAATGCTAAAGCGTTAGGCAATCGGCGTTGGGCTAGCAGCAATTGGGCACATAAAAACTTGCTCTATCATCTTGGCATATCTCGAGCATCGGGGATAGTAACATATGCCACGCAAGATATCAGTTTTCTTGTCAAAGAGAAGCTCTCATCTGTTTCTTGATGAGGGACATGAACGATGTTATCCTTATCCTCTCTTCGCTTCTCGTCTCCCTTCTACTTCCCCTACTCTCTCGGGTTGTCTTTCGGGTATAGCCCGGGCTATCACTCAGGGCAGCCGTGATGATAAGCCCTTATCTTGCGCGAGATAAACTTGTCCCCTTGAACCTCCAAGACGCCAACTTTTACTTGCCCCTAACGAACTGACTACTTGCTACTTCGTCTCCCCTACCACTGGTCAACAAGAGGCAGGTTCCTATAAACTATGCCTAGGCAGGCATTTTTGGCTTTTACCTGTAATGGACATTCCGTTGTTGCCCATACCCACTCCGGCCAATACCGACGCGTTTTGGACGATCACGGATTGACTGCTGGTGGGCAGTTGATTGGCATGGGAACTGATCACATGGCCGTAATGAATGGTATTGCTGTGCAAACCACCGTTATTCGCATGGTGATGATGTCCCTGCAAGGAGTGGCGATCTTCTCGGTTCTCCATCACCCCAAACGGTGAGCGAGACTAGCAGTGATCTTGCAGGCGTGCAAGAATTGCTCTCTGTCGAGCAGACACGGTTTCTGATGACAGGCGTTGTAAGGATGAGTCGATCAACTTTCCTGCGCTTTGTCTGCAGCCTAGGCTTTGGACCAGGGCGTCAAGTTTGTTCGCTTTAAAAAAAATAAAAAATAGAGGTAGTGTTTCCCTTGGTTTCATTTTCTGATCTCTTCCTGTTACTTACGTCCCGGCTTAGGTAGAAAGGTTCGTTTTTATTGACGGACGGATTTACTAAGCTGTTCGGAATTTGGCCTCTTCCAAAAAAGTTCCGACACTTTGCAGGCGCGTCGGTTCTGGTCAAATGTCACCGAGGATTGGCCTTTGTACTTTACACCATTGGACGCTGCACTACTGTACTCCACTGTGTATTTGGCCCGTACTCGAAAATTTGGTGGAGAACAGGCTTCTAAGCCCAACGGTAGAACGGAAAAACACGCTTCTTCCCACCTGTACGTATGCGATACGAGTAAAAATGTGTCCTTTGAGCTCAGCAACCGAAGTCCGCCGTGCTCCAAGTCCAAACGCTGAAAGGGAGACTTCCTGCCCGTTTCGCGCTCGGGTGGACGGTTCTGCGGGCGCGTCCGTACAATCTTCGTCACTCGGGGAAGAGCAAGTGCGGTTGGTGCAGCAGGAGGCGCTCGAGACAGCGAACGTTAATTACAGAAAAAGAGGTTCCTTATAGTCTCCCAGCCTCGTGATTCACCTGTTGACGCCGGGCCGGTTGAAGCTTTAGATAAAAAAAAAGAGACTATCACTTTTATCAGTCGATAAATTTCTCATCAGTTATAACACGCTAATCTTCGCCGGGCGATGCAAGGAGACACTTTGGCTGGCGGAGACGAGTTGGATTTGCAGTAAAAGAACTCCTTAATCGGAGGTCACCTGAAAAGTTGTTGTTTTTGCTGCCAGAAGGATTTGATTAGTTATTGCTGTGAAGTTAACCACCAAGTCCATTAAAATTTGTCACGTTTTTCAAATAAATGTACATTGATCCGCCATATACTCGAGGATGACAATGGTACCACGTTCAAAATGAAACGCAGTAAACAAATTCTATAAAAAAAATCGCAGAAGGATAAACGAAATAGAGTTATAGGACAAATAACGAAGCGCAACTTTGAAAATGCAGGAAGTGACACGAAAGTTATGAAGGGACGAGCGGGTTTTCCAAGACGTCTTGTTCAACGACACGTTATATGCGAAATTAGCTAAGGAAACCAAAAAAGAATACGCGGCTGCATTCAAACCGAACTAAAAATTGAACCACATTGACTTTTCCATAAATGTTTTGCCTCCTGTGTTAAAAAAAAGCTTCCGTAGTCTGCACCAATTGGAAATATCTCTAGGAAGATCCGACTCAAAGAAAAATCCCAGCCAAAAAGAACAAAATAAAAAATAAATAATCGTTAAAGACTCCCTTTATATAGCTTGCCCGCCTTTTCCCTTCGCCTATAGAGCTTCCACATTTCGGTAATACAATTACGGTACTGTTACGTTTTCAATGAGCTACCTATTGGATGAAAGAACCTTCCGAACCATTCACTAAAGCTCCCAGCGCCACAAAAAATGTCCATCTTCAGAACCTGACTCCCATAGAACGCTGCCACCCACCCCTCCATTGTTTTTCGTTCTCTTTTTTCGCAAACAAACGAGACTATTTGAACTTATGAGGCAGTCGCCACTCCCCTTGGCCCCTGACAGAAAATGAAATCTTTGAAAGTGAGGTTTCCCCATTATTGGGCTGGGAATTGAAGTCATGTTAAGCCTAATTGACTAACACCATTCATTTATTATTTTTTTGTGGGATTAGGGTTTTGTGTGCACTTGTGCCTAAGCGTACCTCTTGACTAAGGGCTTTTTGTTTTGAAAAACGTAACCGTTAGAAACGCGAACCCAAATGGGACTTTCTGACTAGATACCTTTAGCTTGCTGCATTGCCTTCACAAGAATGAAAATTGTGTACCGTCCTCTTGGGCCCAGCCTGGCCCTGTTACCCTATAAAGCGACAAAAAAGCTTTCTGTGCGTTAAAATAAGACGCAATTTGCGTGAATATAACCTTTCTGGCTTCCGTGGGTAAGTTCACTGCTTAAAAAAAGACAGAAAAAGAGAGCTATACCACTTTTTCCAACGCGTGTGCAATACGTAAGCCGTCCCTAGTCCGTCGAAAATTAACTTTTCCCCCCAAATTTCTGCTTCCAACCAGGGGCCACTTGCCCAAGCGGGAATTAATCGAACCAAATTTCCTAACGTTATTGTCGTACATGGTCCACCTTCTCGCGCTCTCTCTCTTTGTTTTGCTAAAGAACAACTCCCCTTTTACAACTAAGAACAGGTTTTTGGAATGTCGATCCCATTCACGGCAGACGTTCGTTTTTTTAGTATACAGATTCCGCCGACAGTGTTAAGACGCTAAAAACCTTCTTTTGTCCCATTGTGCCGTTTGCGGTTTGCAGAAAAAAGAGTTTCGACTATGTCCTAAATCTACGAATTTTACGAAAAATTACAAGATGACATTTTGGTATAAGATCTTTCTAGACATCATTAAAAACTCCGGGAGCACACAATCGCCGGAACCGCATCGCAGCTAGTTTTAAAGATGAAAGAAAGACAGACGGACCTTCCCTTTGTGCTCATCCCCATTCGCGCTTCACGCTCCAGAAGAACAGACAGAAAAAGCCGGGGGCCAACAAGGATCCGCGCCAGTATGCAACTGCAGCAATAGTATGGTAAAAAACCGCAACGGAAAGAAAGAAAGTTAGTATAGGAAACCACTCAACGTGGCAACTATTTGCTGGATCCAAAAGGATACAGCTGAACCCCCAACACCGAAATGTTTGAAAATCCCCCCCGCCCAAAAAGTAGGAAAATCAAAAAACTTGCGCGCTCCCTAGCTTCCTTTGAACTCCTTTTTGTTTTGCTAAAACGATTTGGTACGTCCCCGCCCTTTACACGAGTGGGCGTTAAATGTGTGCGCGTGTGTGCCAGCACCATCTCGGGGGGACTCTTGAAAACGTTTTGTGACACATTTTAAGCAATTTTTTTAATACAAGCCACAGCCTCGGAGGTTGTTGGCGATAATCACGTCGGTGACGGCGTCAAAGACGAACTGGATATTGGTGGTATCAGTGGCGCACGTCATGTGGCAGTAGATTTCCTTGGTCGTGGATTTGTTCTTGGCCTCGAACTGGGCCTGAATGTAAGCTGCCGCTTCTCCGTACTCTTGTGCGCCTGCCAAACAAATTTCCCAGCGTTTCTTTTAGTCTCGAAGAAATATCCACACCTTTTACATTGGAACTTTTGGAAATTACGTACCAGTGTACTCTTGGAAACAAATAGTTAACGGTGACTTCTTAATCTTCTCTTCAAACAAATCTTTTTTGTTGAGGAAGAGGATGATGGACGTATCAGTAAACCACTTGTTATTGCAAATGGAGTCAAACAGCTTCAAACTCTCTTGCATTCGATTCTGTAAAACCAAAAACCAGAACAAAACAGGACAGGAAGAAGAAACAAACAACTCGTTAGTAATGTTTTAAGTTAACAGAAGTACGTACCGTCGTTTCATCTTCGTGTAGGACTTGGTCGTACTCGGACATGGCTACGCAGAAGATTATGGCTGTTACATCCTCGAAGCAATGTATCCATTTCTTCCGCTCCGAGCGCTGGCCACCCACGTCGAAAAGTCTAGGAGAAATAAACCATCGTTAAGCTCCAATCTGCCACAGAAATTGCGTCTTTTCCCTGAGGTTGCTTGTTCGCTTTCCTTACTTGAAATTGAGATTTTTGAAAGAGAAATGGACTTCCACGATACCAGTGGTCTTGACTCGGGTTCGGAGGATATCTTGCTCAGTGGGTTGGTAATCTTTGGCGCCCAATCGATCCAAGTCGTCCAAGAAACTAGGAAGAACGAACCCAGACACAATTAGCCAGCACTTCACGGCAGCAAATGGTGACAAGCAACATACACACTGCTTCTCGAAAATTAAACTGTACTAAATCTCACTAACGCGCACTCGTTCCCCTAAGGCATTGTTTTGACCACCGCCATCTATTGTTTTGTTTTTCTACCCGAAGCAATCGAGGATCCCGGGAATGAAACTGTCTTTGCGTGACAAGTGTCACAAAACATCCGGGGTTACTATCAATTAGTGCTCCGCCGCTTATCTCGAGATACGGCCATAAATCACGAGTATTATTGCTTTAATTCCGGAAACCCAGATTGCTTTGGCATTATAAAAAAGAAGGGCCAAATTGGGACCGAAATGATTTCAGGTGACAAGGAAAGGAAGACGGCTACTGATTAAATTTCTGTGGGTTGGGTTAACGAAAGGAAAAGGAAAAAACTGCGCCACAAAGTTGGTCTTTCTGTCTTTCTATCCGTTCGGTATAAACGCATCGGTGGTTCTGTAGACATAAAGCAAGGAAGAACTTTCTTTGGCCAGCCAGAAATGTGTAGCCGACTTACTATTTGGCTGAATCGTTGAGTTGGTACTCGTTGGAACGACCGAAGCATTCTTGAACGCCACTGTCGACCCAGAGTCGTTTCATAGCAGCCAGCAACTCCTCCGAAAATGGTTCCGTATCTTCCATGCGGGAAATGACGTCCATCACCATTTTGGCGTCCGGCTGTAAAGATAAACAAAATTAACTGCCGTATGGCCATACCACTATAAACAAAAGTGAAGAGGACCCAAAGCAAACGATCTGCGAATGCAAGACTAACATTAGAGCGAGATTTATTGACAAGCCACGTTGTTTTTCCGGCGCTTCAAGTTTGATGGGTTGGTACAGGAAGTGGAGGTCAAGGGTGCAAGCGCAAGTGATAGTAACGAGAAAAGAAGTGCTGAACGGCGGCAAAGAAAGACCATTTCATGTGGGCAAAATGCCTAATGACCTGCCAAACTCCGTCCGGGGCTGTATGGATAAAGACAGTGGGGAAAGTAAATAAAAAAAAAAACTCAAAAGTGGGGAAAAGAGTTCATAGCGCAAGTCGGACCACCTTGCCAAAATCCACGAGTACTTACACACATCCATGATCGACAATCGCGCTTGCATTGATCCGAGATCACATGATAGCCCGATTGCGTCCCCTCACGCCAATAAGTCTGGGGCGAAAAAAAGGAAGGGGGGGACCTTTGTGCTTGGAGAGGAATCAAAAGCAATTGCTGTTCTTGAGGCTGCATATCTATGGGAAGCATTACCGCTAAAGAGGGAAAACATTATCGCCCATGTCTCCACGATCCCTTTTATTCTGCGAGAGCCATTGTAGGCTTTCGCTCAACCTAAGTATTGATCTGTCCCGCCCACGCGCTTCGCAGTTCGTGAAGCGTGTTGCGGGTAAGCGGGGGAACCGTAAAACGGGGCAGTGTGTTGAAAAGCGTTTCGTGTGCATTTAAGAGGTTTTCAGTAAATTAAACCCAAATTACAATACAGGGAAACCGCGTTGTTTTCCCAGTTCTTTCCCGGTCGTTTTCCATGGTTGGAAGCCTCATTAGAAAGTAAAACCAGAGTAGGACGTGTTAAAAGTGCATTACGCCACCACCAAATGACGACTGCAAGAAGCACTTTGCAAAATTGCTACGCAAAGTTAAAACTTCACGAAAAGAACATAACAATAGCGAGAGTAATAGGACGCAAGACTTTAGAGAAAAATGTATACGAGCGACACGTAACAGACGATTCTCTGGGGACAAATTTGCAGCGACGTCAATATCAGGCGGCCGGAGGTAAATCTGGCTCCCTGTGCTTGCATACAGGGACTCCTAAGCTGACTCGCCTGGCTCCCATTGACAACCCCAAATCTTTTCCCTCGGATGAACAAGCTAGCGCGGAAACTGGAAACACTCGATGATTTCCTTGCTTTTATTTTTGTCTCATTGCTTCGCGCTAAAAAGCGACGGCCTGGAGACATAAAGTGAATCAAGAAAAGACCTGAATCTCCTCTATTATTTTCTACTTGGAACTTCCAACTCCCTAATAACGACTTGGCTCCCCGGAGTTCATGCGTGTATTTTTTTTATTTATTTTTTCTAAAACACTTATAGGTTTCCCAAGAAGAGATTGCACCGAAAAAAGGACTAACTAGCTTTGCTGCACCAAGTGGCAGAGTGCATTTAGTTACCCTGGCTCATGCAGAGCCATGCCAAGTCGTCGCCTGTCCAGTCCAAACACATGGGAATGGCGAGCTCTCCCCCCCATCGCGTGCTCTGACCTAACTTCGGTTTCAAGCCGGTGAATCGAGGCGAAAAAGGGTTGGCGGCGCCTTTTCCTTGTTGCTCCAGCGTTCGATTGTAGACTTGTTAACGTTTCAATATAGCCTTTCGAGCCTTCAATAGCCGATCGACAGGCAAATCTCCGATCACCAATACTTCGATATTCCGTGACAAAAAAGTAACTTGTTCCATTTTACCCTTCAGAATGGCAAACGACCTGCCCCTTGCGAAGGTTAGGTAAGGTTAGCTTAGGTAACGCAGAAAAGGGAAAATACAAGGAAACAAACAGAAGCCAATCATTTGGCTGATGCCAGCCGGGGTCCTTTTTAGCATCAGTCCGGTAACCCAAGCCCAACAGAGAAAAACGGGAGGACTGGTCGCGATCGATTTTCCCGGCGCCCGACTTACAGCGCTGGCGCGGGGCAGCGAGAGAAGCTATCGCAACCCTCCGTGCGCTATCTACGTTTGGCAGCCCTGCACATCAACCCGCTTCCGGTTCGCTTTTGCCGCCTCTATTTTTTCTCCCATCCATGGAAGCTGTAACGCTTGGCTTAATGCTGGCTACAAAACCTCGCTTATTTCTTCACTCCATATACTATCTACGTAATAGAGGGCCCCGAATTCAACGAATCGAAGATGCTGATAGGCTTTCCGTTTTCCCTTGAGTCTTTTGGAGAAAACAAAAGGCTCAAGTGGGGTTTGGAGTGCCCAAAAGTTCGTACTGTACACTCTCTTATATATGTCCTTTCAGGGTAAAAAGCAAAGTAATTACACTAATGTATAGCTTCCAGACGAGGTAATTAGCCTATCTTTGTAACTACATCTAACGCCAAGGGTGACATCGGGGTAAAAGGAGGTATGGGGAAAGGGGGGAAACTCCACGCAGGTGTTGATACGTTGTCATAGTGAAGATCCAGAGACCGCGGCTTCGATAAGGGTATTGTGCGAGGAACTCCACACACGTACACACACGTAATGACCGGAATTTTCTACCTTCCACAACACAAACCACAACTGCTACCTGCCCCCACACGGATTGCATGCTTAATTATACGCCTCCGAGCCTGGGTCGGTCGGTAAAAACCACTAACGTGCTGCGTACACAATTGAGAGAAAATTGAGGGCTGAACCCAGGTTCGGGTAGTACCGTGTTATTCCCAGATAGCCTAGTTATTAGAAAGACCCTTCATTTCCTGGACGGGGGTTGGGAGTTATTTACAGTTACGCAAAACTGTCCGGTAACTGATGCTATGTCAGCTCAGTTACCTTTGTCCGAATATGTCTGGGAAATAATTAGACCCAATTTGGGCACGTTTTTAGGAAGACTTTGTCTTTTTAAGCCAGAATTCCAAGACAGGAGTTTGGGGAAAGGGAAAGAAGAACAAGACAAGGAAAAGGAAGAAAGGGAGCGAACGTTTTCTAGGAAAAAGGGCCGAGCCGGGCCAAGAATGAAACTTGAACTGTACCTCTCTTTCATTGTTGCTGAACGATATGCCCAGATTTGGCATAGCCCTTAGGATGGCGACTAATGATTGGATCGTGTTGCTGTACACGACCGGCCGGTACTGCTTGTAGTCTTCGGAGGTAAAGCCGCTCTCGTGGATAATTCTAGAGCAGACGAAGGAAAAAAGGCAAACACCATTAGTTTCTGTCGCAGATATAGGACCAAAAATTGGCTTGTGTAAGGCATCCTAATTATGTCCTTTTCACTCCGGAAGAACAAAGGAGAACGGAATGCCCATTACCATTCCTCCTTGGATCAGAGCTCGAATTCCCCGATCAAGTAACCTTGGTAGCCTGCCAATAACCCCGGTGTATCAACCACGTCTCCATAAGCAATCTTTTAGCTAACGCTAAAAGGGAAAAGACTGCATTGAAAATCGATACAAGACAAGTTCTGAGCGTCTCTTTCCTGGGAAAGTGATGCTGATAAAGTGGCTATACCAAGGGCAACTAAAGAGAAGCCTCGAACTTGGATTTTGGTTTCAAGTTATTATGCTTGAAAATTCCAACGCAAACAATGGGTGTCATTTGAAAAAAGTCCCGAGACTTTTCATTTACATAAAGTTTAATTAACTAGGGCACAAGCTTAAAAGAATCTGTCTGAAGGCGTTCCGGATATACCTAAGCTCGGTAACAGGCGGTAAGCATGAAGAATTTCGGAACAACTTTTTGTTAAAACCAAAAAGTTTCATACAAAAAACTCTATGACAGTTAAGCTTAAGCTTGTGCACAACCGAACCACCTTTTCCCAATGTCTAATAAATTAGTAACACGCAAATGAAGTTTGCAAAACAATAACAAGCATCAGCGCCATCTGGTACTGTTTCGCGTCAACGAGCTATTGTATAACTGCCTTTCTCCAATCTTGCAAGTGGAATGCTTTTCCGGAGGCATCCAACTCTATGCAGTAAAAACTTGTAAAAACTCACTGTTACATGCTGTTATAGTACGTGAAGGTTTTGTGCCTAGTAGGAAGTGACCATTTGTATTACCCGGGGCCTAAATATGTGCGTAATACACACATATCGAAAAACGTAAGGTTACGGAAGCTCGGTTTTGATGCCGATGAAGTGGAGATGGCCACTGGCCAAAATTGCCCCGATGTTGGATCAATAAAAACAGCTCCGCCATTAAAAGCCGTCATTGAATTACTTACGTGGCCTCGTTACTACAGCTTGCTACCGCGAGATGCTTTCGCGGGCTTTTCCGTAAAATACCTCTTTGTACCAAGTGCGCCATTAAAAGAAGAGCAAACGAGAAACAACTTACTTCATCTGTTTGACGATGGTACTTTTGCCCGATTCGCCCGCACCTGTAACACACAAGAAAACAAGCGATTAATTTCCCATTTCTTACGCCTCTTTCTCCTTCCACAATTTTTAATTCCTTTAACGCAATTCAGACAGTAGGGCTGCATACAGTACGGTACAGGCTTCCCCTCCGCCCGACCCGTAAGTACCGCCTAGCGTGTTCTATTATAATAGAGCAGGAACGGGAGTGTCCACATTGGGGACGGGGTCCCATACTCGGCACGTACTGTACTATACTGTAGTACATTTACATTATGAACGCAAACTCGGTCCGGGGAAAAATTTCGTCTTTCGTGTCGCGACCCGATTATCACGCAAGCGACATGGTGAAATCGCAAGGGGAAAAGAAATGGCAGTTTTTTCTTTTAGTTTCTTATTATTATGTCCCCCCTTTTTTTCGTCTGGCGCAAAGCAGAAAATCGTTTGCAACGGCCCGTTTTTCTGACAATTAGGATTGCTCTTGACTCGCGTCATGGGAGTTTTTCAAGTGCGGTTCTTTAAAAAAAAAAAAAATACCCCACGACTCCTCTTTCGCTAACTTATTCGGGTTCCAGATGCGTCGCTAGAACAGCAGGAATTTGATCTCGCCACATTTTTCGCGCTGCGTTCCATGACACATAACCGTCTTCAAGAGCGAATGTGTGCCATATGTGGGGATCCAAGACAACCCTTTTTAAGCATACGTAGATATTTATACCTCGTGATTGGGATTTTCGACCTAGGAGCGAAATCTAGGACAAGATTTATTTTTGATGAGAATCATCAAGTCGGACTGAGAGAAACCGGACATGCACGTCGGCGTTGGGGCGCTGGGGGAGGTCTTTTGCGCCATTCTGAATCCCTCAGCTAAATTTAAACCCAAGGTTTGTGTATTGCTAAGGCTTCCTGTTGGGCTTGGGACGTTCGTTCGCCCCCCTTTTTGCTGCGCTTTGCTTGTTGTCGGCTACACCAGCAAGTCGAGATGAGATACTGCTTGGGAAGCGGAGAAAGTTCAGGCTTGGGATCGCATCTCCATGGGTATAACACTACATAACATGCACGTCGGTCGGCGTACACGTCACGCGTATACAGCTTCCGTGTTTGGGCTAACAGGGGGGGGGGGAAATGTTCGAATTTTACTCCGCCGACTCAAGGAACCCATCATACCGCCAGCGTGGCAGGGCCAAGTTTTCACTGTTGAAGTTGTGTCTCGCATACCCCATTGGACATTTATAAAACCCCTGCTCTCTTGTCCAATTGCCTACGTGTAGAAAGAAGGACTCACTTTTCACTGTTGCAGTTGTGTCTTTAGAGATCGACTCAACTTCAACAATGAATAGTGCGCCCAGTTAGGCAGCTCTGCCTTTTCCTTCCTATTTGCCAAAAGAAAACAGCACCTCGAGGCTTTTTCCTACATATAGCCCAAAGAACCGCGCGGGTTCGGGTTGATGGGGACATTAGCAGAAAATATGGCACTGCTAGCAACCAACAACCCCTTCCGCATCATTTTCCAGCTGCGCACCGCCCCTGCTGCTGCGCTTCCAGCCAGTCGATTACAAAATCGGCCAGCCTGAAAAGCAAAAAAGACGTCGAAAAAGGGGCAAGTCTTCGCTCTTCATCTTCCCCACCCAGTCTCCCGAACTTATTTCTGTTTCGTGAAGTACAACGGAAGTCATCATCGATTTCTTCCTTGAGCAGCGGATTTTCTGCTTCCCTTCCGTCTTCCTTCAAATTAGGTTCGTCTCCCTGGTAGGACTTTCTGCGCAGGATTTTGTCAGCTCGTTATGGTCCCTCCGTTTTCGTCCAGCAAATTCCCTACTTCAAAGCCAGCTAAAAGGGAACGACGGTTGTCTAGGATTAGCCAACACTGTGCCATATGACGTTTTCCCCCAAACTTAAGCTACTTGGTGACGACTGCAGCATTCCTTCGATGCATAATGTCCAGCGCGATGAAATCATCTCCCCCGCGACTATAATGCTCAGAATCCGTATCTGCGGCTCGCGGAGACAGAGGAGGCGGAGTCTAATCCAAGCCCCCTCACTGTCCCATCAGCATAACACACTATAAGAGTATCAGGGTATAAACCCAGGTATTGATCGTCGGCGCTGAGCGTCGTGCGTCGTCCCGGGCGTCGCGTCCCCCCCAACCCCCTTTGTCTTCTTTTGCTCCCGGGAGTTTTTCATTCAATTCCTCTTTGTGTGACTTATTCGGCTCGTAGTCTTTACGCCCCTCTTCCGAGTTTTCTTCGCAACCTTTTCGTTTTTTTCAGCTCTTTTCAGTCAGAAATATTCCCCGACTTATTGTTTCCAATGGGGCAGACTTGAACACGAACCAATAACCCTATTTTTTTAGATATTGGGAAACATTTTTGGAAAATTTCAGAACAGTTATGCGCCAAATGGCTACGTTTTTCTGGCGAAAGGCTGTCGACATAAGCAATCTGGCTTGTTTTTTGACCAAACAGGGACCCAGCACCTGCTCAACTCCAAACTCGGTCGACGTGACGTCTGTCTGCTGCAAGGGAAACTGTAGACGCGAGATGAAGAAAACGGAGCAAATACGTTTAACCTAACCTAAATCAAATTTTTTCTTTTTTTTTTAGCCTTGCAGGCACCGTTTCTAAATGGGGGTATACGCATAAGCGAGTTATAGGGGCATTGGGCATATATGGGAGTGTTACAGCCGTCATCGTGAGCGCTCTCAGCTGCTTCTCCCAACCGGCTTTTGTTCGCTGGCCTGCCCTGACTGCCCCTTAGGGCACGTCAGACCCGAACTTCGAACGCGGGGTTCAAAGGTTTCGTTTTGCCTAACTTTTTAACCGTCTGTAACAATAGCCACCCAGCCCCAAGAATGAAAATTGAAACGTACCAAGTAATAACAGTTTGATATCCTTGGCGGCTTGAACGCCATCTTCTTTGAGGTTCCGTTCAATCAGCTTGCTTCGGGCTGCGGCCGCCCGTTCTTCTGCAGACATGGCGCACCCCATGGTGAAGAATTTGGGGCAGAACGGCAAACAGGGATCTTCGACGGTCTCCAACGTGGAAACGGTGAGGGGGTGACGGTCGGGTAGATCAACAACGGTCCTCCCAAAAAATCACTTTTTTGAGCTGCACACACGTATTTCTTCCCAACTTTGGGGTAATAGAAAAAGTTCTCCAATGAGAAACTTGTCACTCAATTCCCAGCGTTCGCGTTGCCCCCTTTTGTTCGAAAAACAAGTTCCCTCGGCGGCCCAGGCGAAGCGTCAGAAAATCCGTGTATCTTCACTACACAGGGCCATGGGGACTTTGCACTGAGCTGTTGGAAACAAACAAACAAACGAAAAGGAGAAAAAAGGACGCAAAGTTCATTACTCCGTCAAGCTAAATTTAGGCAAAAGTTGTGCTTGGAAAACTGAGGCAAATACCAGCGGAATATTGTCTAGATACCTGCGTTGACGGCTTTCGTCTGCTTTCCAGCAAACTCCTTCACCACACTCGTCGATTGGCGAGAAACGAACTTGGGTGTGCCAAATGTTTGGTTGTTGACGAAAGGGTGTAGTACTGCAAATTAATGGAAACGGGAAGGTGGGGCTGGTGTGGGAACTTAAAAAAATGGACGATGCCCAAGTCCACAGTATGTGCGTTCGACCCCCGGTTGCCTCTCCAACTGACGCCTGTGTGCGGCGAGCGCCTTGGCAGGGAATCCTACGGCGCTTGTGCCTGGCTAACCCCCTCCCCCTCCGTTCACCAGGCGTCCCCAGCGTCGCTGCAAACCGAGGTTCGTGCACGTAAACGTAAGTGCAGCCCGGGTAGCGTAAATGTACGCAGAAATGGGACGAGGAAGCTGGCTTTCTACCCGATCAACTGGGGTGATTGAAGGGCATTGGGTCACGAAAATCGTAATCACTGTTCAAGTATAGCTATAAAAAATAAATAAAAATACAACTTCCAAAGCGTACTCGATTGAACCTTTCAACGAAACCATGACAATCGCGTAAATGGCATTCTTTAGTTTCTCAAACTTATCAACAAGTTGATAAGGTTTCAAAACCCGGAGATCAATGTGACACTAATAGCGTTTTTCCTTGGGAAAACTGGTGCAGCACTTTTTGCACTGAATGCCACAAAATTGTGTGTTGTGCCGCAAAATTGTGT
>JAGJRP010004280.1:0-15771 GCA_022832235.1 Lepidurus couesii
ACAAATACGAGTAAAATGGTTTGGATGTTTCTTTAGTTACAAGCTTTAGCTACACTGGTCGAAAACAATTACGGAACAGCCCCATTGGGATCTTTTAACAGCCAAGAATTGGTTATGCTTGGCTACATTTTATGCGGTTACACTCCAGATAAGGTGCGTGGCATTACGGCCGTCTCGTACATGGGCGCGTCAGTGAGACTGGGTCGACTTTATGGCTGCGACCCGGCCGTCTTGTCAGCCTTAGCAAGCGTCGCTACTTCGGCTGCAGCGTACGGAGATCCTACCTCTTGGGATGCCGCTACAGTACGTTAATTTGCTTTTTTAATTTAAGTACGCATGTTTATGACCTACATCTATACGAATCCGTTGTGTTTCTGACAGGTAAGGACAGTTGGAGTAGTTATTGGCGGCTTGCGCGCTGAACAACTGAGTTCAATACCAAATGAATCACTAGCGGCGCTTACCCCTAAAGCCGTAGCTAGCATAGATCCGCAGAATTTTAAAGCTTTCAAGACAGAGCAGCTCCGAGCGTAAGTTATCTTGTTAGTAACGGCTCCATAGTTTCTCTGCCGAAACAAAATTGAATTCGCTGAAGCTTGAAGAGAAAAAATCCGTTAAAAAAGAGTGTTGCTACGTAGGTTCCCTTTGGCTGCAGCTCAAGCGATAACGCCCGATCAAAGGAATGTGTTAATTGGCGAAATGTCCGCGGCTCTGAATTGGGTTGTCTACGGCGATTCTTCAGGCTCAGCTTCGCTCATCATGAGCAGTAATGAGAAGAAATTCTTGACTTATTTGTTTTATAAATCAATTAAATCTAATTAAAAATTCGATATTTCTAGGCACGGCTTGCTTAGTCATTATGACGTTCCAATTCCTGATGTATGCCTACAATTAAGGAAGATGTTCCGCAAATCTAGCACATGTGATACTTTGCACACAACTGGCACCAAGTCAAGATCTCCAAAAGGAGATAAAAACTTGTATTCTTACATTATACATACACGCTAGAAATCTGGGTCTCTGAAACCTTACTTCCTTAAAAATACGCCCTGATTTTTCCCTAAAACACGCCATGATGAATGGGAAAAGTGACGGTGGAAAGTTTCCTGACCAACAAAATTGGGTTTCGATGAAAAATCTTTGTTTGGCTGTTTGTCTTGCTTTGCTGGGAGGTTTTGACGTTGATTTAGGCACACCGTTGCAAGCTTTTGATCTTTCAGTGGTATAGTAAAAGCTAAAAGGGCTGGTCCTTTGATCCGTAAGCCGGAAGTCTTCATTATACCGAGACGCAAACATGAACCAGCTCCTTTGCCTTAAATAGATCTTATTTGGTGTCCTATCATTCAGTATTCCTTAAAGGGTGAGCTTGACAGTTTCATGCTTTTGAGTTAGTGGGTTGCTGGATTCCTTTGTGGTAAACCTAATAAGAATGCAGACGCAGAGTCTAATCATAGTGTTTGTGTTTTGTATTTGGGTAAGCCACGTTGAAGGACGTGGAGCGGGTTTGTTTAAAAACAAGAGTGATAGCATTGCTCCGGCCAAGAATTCGACCAGCGAACGTCAATCTAGACGTAAATTTCTTATTGAAGGTTTATATGGCGTGGGGAGTAATTTGGGAGTATATTTTAGTTCTGTCCTTGTTCTCAATCGTGCGGTTCAGCAATGATGCGTGTTTGGGTGCTAATGGTGACAACGGCACGTGCTTAACGTCTTCGGAATGTACACAAAGTGGTGGTACAGCATCCAGTTCATGTGCAGCCGGTTTTGGCGTGTGTTGTCTTGGTAAGATAACAATAATAACTTTGTTTAACAGCAGAATTCAAGTAAATAACTCTGTATCATCCTGTTTTGGTGATGTTCATTCATGTAGTTTATCTTTCGAGATGCGGTGCTACTGCCAAGCGAAACTGCACGTACTTCAGGAACACGAATTACCCATCCAATTACAATACCCAGGGTCAATGCTTAGTTACCGTCTCCAAGACTGACGATAGTACTTGCCAATTACGGTACATCCTAGTTCTAAACGGACAATAATGAATGGCTCATGCCCTGAACTTGCATTCTTATGTTATTTTTTATCCTTAGCTTGGATTTTATGGCATTCTCTATCGCCCAACCTGATCCCCAAGATCAGCGATGTGTGCAAGATTTGTTTGTCGTCACTGGAGCAGGAACGAACGTGCCCACCATATGCGGCGACAATGCAGGACAACACAGTAAATCATTTTCTACCAATGCTATAATGCTCTATTATTGGAATCTATAATTTATTATTACTATTATTGTGGTGTCTGTGTGTGTTCTTTTGCAGTGTACTTGGATATGGGTACTACAAGTTCGATATCCCTGGGTTTCATAACGAGTGGGACGAACACGAGCCGCACATGGAATATAAAGCTTACGTACATCCCATGTGATTCAAGAGCTGCAGGTAAAATACCCTTTTTATGTCGTTTCGGGATGAATGAAATGGCTCCTTTCGTTGGCGTAGCTCCGCGGGGTTGTTTGCAGTACTTTACGGATGCAACTGGAACCATAAAAAGTTTCAACTACCAAGCCGTGGCCATAAGTACTGGCACAACTGATCCTCGAACTACAGGACGTCAACTGTCTAATCAGGACTACACGGTTTGCATTCGCAATAATCAGGTAGAATTGCCCGTTAACAGTATTGCCCAAAGATTGACGGATGGATTCTGTTCAAGGGCTATTGCGGAATCTGCTACTCGGCCTGCGCCGACACCACGAATACGGCATTGAAGTCCTCTTTTACGGTCTCCGGAGATCCACGGACCCAAGCAGCTAATACTGATAGTGCATGCACCAGAGATTGGGTACAAATCCCTTGCGCGTCCAATGTGATGAACAGTGCCACGCAAACTGCAACACCTTCGCAACCATGCGCGTCCAAATTATGCGGCAGTGTATTCAACTCACTTAATCTCCTTGGGGTCTCAGCTAGAGTTTACAGTAAGAGAGAGAGGACAGCTTGGAGCGTGACATTCATGTCGTAATTTCTCTTTTTTTTCTAGGTTACACACTGCCATTCGAGATTAGATATCATACGGACGACCTGGAAACTTCCGCAACGACAGGCTCAGATGTATCCAACATGGGATTTTGTTTAGAATATACACAACAAACGTGTTTCGGATAAATAGATAAATAATGCTGCTCCTTTTGTATTAATTTATGTCTTTACTGGGAACGTTCTGGTCCGATTTATTAAAATACACCCATATTTTATATTCAAGTCTCACATGGGGATCGTAATATACAACATACAATATACAAGCTATACTATATACAATGTATAGTATATCCTACTTCCTACAACAATATTCACGCTCTACAATATAAGCTACAAGCTGTCCAGTATACAAGCTCCCCGATGTTTCGAGTGAGCCCAGGCGGGAACTCGTAGCGTTACTCCAGCATGCCTTCTACACAATAGCCCAACGACCCGAGGAGAATAGCCGATCAAAAGCTGCTCGTGACGGAGACTCGTAGCGCTAACTCCGGCTTGGGTTTTCACGTCGCTCGGTAGCTTGTGAACTGGAATATATGAACGGGATAGTCACTAGATGGCGAATGCTGCCGTTAAACCACTGCAAACGTGTCAAGCTAGCTAGCCCGGAGACGGAATTAACCAGTGTGGGCATTTCTGTAGTTGACTCACTGGTGGGAGGTTGTGTTGTGTGTTTGTGTATATATATTTAGGACAGGATAAGTTTGCAAATTCGCTGCTGGTCATCTGCAAATAACCTCAGGTGATTATCCGTTAATTTCCCAGCTAACTCATGTCTGTTGTCAATCCTATTTTCCAACATTTTTACCAGCAAAAAGTGCGTGGGTTTTGCTGGCAAGTTAAAAATTTGGGTTGTTTGATGTCAAGGTTTCCACACTGCAGGGCAAACCACAACTAGGTGTTTTTCCCTTCCTCCCAAAAAGGTCATGAACCGACTCATAAGTTTGAAGCTTCACAGGTGTTCTAGCAAACTCAAAAGTATGTTTTATTATTTTAACATATTGTATTTATTTTTTATTAAGCTTTGTTCTTTACCGCGCCAGGAAGTACGCTCAAACAATTCATTGTTTCAGCCTCTGTACGTCAAATTACCTTAACCTAACCCATAAGTAGGAGCTCGATAGGATAGGAAGAGAGAAAGAGAGAGGATTGTTGTATTAAGGGCATTGTTACGTTTGAGCTCACCCGCCTTAATTGTTGCGGCTGTCCTACATCGACTCACTTGCCCTATATTCCGTTATATAACCCAAAAGTCGGCCTGGAATGTTTCCCAAGCGAATCAATATATGACATCGCGACCTTCAACCTTGGCTCAGTTTTGACCCAAAACATCCCCCCCCCAACCCCCAATATCGCACACTAAGCTCTAAGCTGCTGTTCAATTTGACACGGAATGTATAGGACAGGTTGCTGGGTTAGTTCCACCCACCTTGACACACACCCATTCATGCGGTATGGTAGCAAGTAATGGTAATGCTAATGACTGTGTATATTTGGACCCCAACAAAGGCCGGAAATACCTTTTAATTCCCTTGCATTGTGTAAAAGGGCCTTGAACTCATCCAACCCATTATTTGTGCTACTCCAAATCCGCTTGAATGTTTAAAAAATAAAACAAAAATATTCGGAAGCTTTTTAACCGTTTTGCAGTAGAAAAAAAGTCACGCGTTATGATCTAATAGCGTTAGTTTAAATCCCAAGCAATTAAGCGAGTTCACAAGGGTGTCAAAGACACTGTGGGAGGAGCAACTATGCTTCTTATGCTAAGCTCTGGCGTTGAAGTGTAACATGTCACCCCATGGCTCGAGTGTGACTCTTTATCCCTTAGCCAGAACAAAAAAACATTTAAATTGCAAAAATAAAAAAATAAAAATAAAAAAATGTTTTTTGTCACCCTGTTATTCCCATGGAAGCAGATACCGTAATTTCCTTATCGGCGAGTCTTGCTTCCCAATTTCGTTCTTCCTTTTGGCTTTTATCTCTCTTGACTGGCATCTTTCTCAGTTTTTTGGGGGCAGAGTGCTGTTGCAGTGAACTCACGACAACAATTCTTGAAGCCTATTCCTTTTTTCCCTTTTTTTCTTCTTTTATGTCAAGCCAGTATAGCACAGCCTCCTTTGCGCTTCTCTTGCGCAGAATCTGAGATGTTCGGGATGCTGAGGTGGGGGAAAATCGCTGAAATAGTTGGTATTCGTCCACAAGCTCCAGTAGCAGCTATTGAGAACACACGAGCTAGGTCCTCTCTTCCTTTTTTTGGGAAGAATTGTTTGGAACTCGGGAAAAAACATTGAGAAAAACTTTTACTAGGACAAACTCTTTCTCGAAACTTTTTTTCCAAGAAGTGAAACTACGTTAATGTCCACCTTGTGCGTCTTTAATGTCAATTCGTAATGTAATTTGCTCGCACTTTATTTCCTCCGTATGCCACTTGATATGTCTCGTGACCTGACACTTTTATACATGAATTCTCACTTGGAATGTTTCGTAGGCGTCCAAAAGTGAACGGGAGGAAAAGTAACGCCTGAATAGTGACACATGACGGTGCCTTTTTAGCTTGCCAAGGGTTCACTTTCCTCTTAGTCTCATTTTATTTTTATTTTATTTTCTCATTTTTTTTAGTATTTTTGTAATTTTTTATTTTTATTTTTTTTCAATTTTCATGAGTATTTTCAAAGTTTTTTATGCGTATTTTACGAGTATTTTTGTGATTTTTTTTTACTACAAAAAATTCAGGGATAATTTTTTTTTCATTTTTTTTTAAGAGTTGAAAGTCAAATATATCAGGCCCTGGAAGTTTTTTGTATGGAAGCAAGCGGATGCAAATTCAGTTTAAATTTAATCTTCGTTTTCCCTTTTTTTCGTACATAGGTGACGTTGACGTACTCCGCCCGCACGTGTGTGTATATAGATGCGCCAGTTTTGCTAGTGAGCGGAAATTGCATTAAGACAGTGCTGTACGTGACATTCATTAAGTTCCCGGAATCAGCTGTGAATTTGTCCCGGAAGAGCAGGGAAGGTAAGCTTATGCTAACGACTTCTTTCCGGTTCCCAACTTTAAAGGATGATGTGGGAAGTCTTCTTGCATGGATGCTCCTAAACTGGTTGAAACAGTTGACTGGTAAAACCGGTATTGGTTTCCCACCATTCCTGAAGTTTGCAGTACCCTGGGGATAGAGAAGAGGTTCTGTTTACAAGTTTGATGGGTGACGGCACATACTTGAAAGGAATAAATACATATGCGCAAAGGAATGTTCAGGTAAATCCTCATCCTCGCATGAGTGGAGGCGGGAAAGGCTTGTGGAAAGGAGGGACCTTGTATTTTACAAGTATCTGCATCTATAAATGTTCAGTGGGCTTGGTTTCGCGCTCTCTGGAGCTTGGCTCTGGATGACGTCACATCGGTGCTCCGTTTCAAGGTGTATTTTGGCTGGTGTTTCGATATATACGGCTCCTTTTTCGCTGGAGCGAGTTCGTCTTGAGCGTTTGGGTGACTTCTGGGGTTTAGTCTTGGCGCCAAATACATTAGAGCGGGCGATAACCGTGTAGCATTTGGTGGGAGATTCTTGGCATTGAATAGAGGACAAACGGAACTCCTACGCTTAGTGTTTCATTAACTTTGAGGATAAAAAGACGACAAAAAAGGAGATGATATCACCGCCTGTTTCATGGAACGTGCAAGGACTTTCATTCTTTTTCCGTGTTTCTTCTTACCTTCTTAGTATTCAGACGGTATTTTGGGAATGCATTGCAGATTCGTGATAGAACTGTAATATGGTATTTACTGTGGTCACTTTCTTATTCGCGGTTCGGGGTAGTTTCGGAGAGACCTGGGGTTGGAGTTGTCAGGGCTTTTAAATGCACTCTGACAGACTTAAATTAAGCGAGGAGCAGCTATACAATACCGTATCGTGTGCTTATGGGCGAAAAGCCACTTGTCTCGCTAAGGCGACCGCATACAATTTGAACCAAATGAGAGAGAGAGAGGGAGGAATCTAAATGACGTGAATTTACATTAACTATGCTGTAGGGGAAAGAGCTCTCGACTTTCGCTTGAAGCCTTAAGGTAATTCCCCCCACCACGAAAACTAATAATGAAATAGAGGGAAAAGAGTGTCCTTAAGGAAGAGTGAAACATCTAGTTTCTGACGGTACGTTTCTTGTCGTTATGCACGGAGTAGTTAATTAAGGGAAAAAAGAAATTTAAGGAAAAATGAGTGAAAGAAAATGGAAAAAATGAAAGTACGGTCACGACCTTCCTACGTCACGGAAGTGTCAGCATATCCATGATAAAAACTGTTACTAAAAGCGTTGTAAACCGTGTTACGCGTACAAGTAAACAGGAACCATAGTAAGCGGGGACGTTCCGTAGCACCTATGTGACGTCATCAACACAAGTTTGAGGGCTCCTAACTCGTGACCGGCTAATCAGAAAGAATTGAAACAAAGTGCCTCGTTTTTAAACTAATACAAGCTACAGATTCCAACCACGATCTCAACTTTCTTCAAAATCTGGATTTTAAATCAATGTTAGCTCGTTTTAAGAAAGTTTTTGAGGAAATTTGCCCTTTTGCAGAAGTTCCCCTATACTCTCGAACTATGGTGTCCGTATTTCTATGATACAATTCATACAAACGTTTTACTGAGAACTTCGTAAGCTTGTAAACGGTGTTACACTAGCAAATAAACAATACCTGGACCTTCCATAGAGATCTTCCATAGCACCTCTGTGACGTCATTACAAGTTTGAAGGCTCCTAACTCGTGAACGGCTAATCACAAAGAAGTGAAACAAAGTGCATCGATTTAAACTTGTACAAGCTCCACATTCCATCCACAATCTCAACTTTCTTCGAAATCAAGATTCTAGCTCAATTTTATATCAATTTTAGCTCGTTTTAAGATTTTTTAACATAAAATTTGCCCTTTTGAAGAAGTTCCCGTACTCTCGAACTATGGTGTCAGTATTTCTATGATACAAATGTTTTACTGCGAACTTCGTAAGCTTGTAAACTGTGTTACGCTAGCAAGTAAGCAATACCCAGGACATTCCATAGCACCTCTGTGACGTCATCACAAGTTTGAAGGCTCCTAACTCGCGAACGGCTAATCACAAAGAAGTGAAACAAAGTACATCGTTATAAACTAGTACAAGCTCCACATTCCATCCACAATCTCAACTTTCTTCGAAATCAAGATTGTAGCTCAATTTTGTGTCGCTTTTAGCTCATTTTAAGATGTTTTAACATGAAATTCGCCCTTTTGAAGAAGTTCCCGTACGCTCGAACTAATGTCCCGCTGTTCGAGGAAACTCTGCAAAAAGTCACGTCATATGTGGAAGTCGTTTGCACTTGGCACATGTGTGTCTGTGTACGGAATCCAGTGCCCCCCCACCCTTTTTCAGGATCGAAGTCCATGTAACGGTTTTCATGTTTCATTTTCTCTGGCTCTCATGTTGATGACGCCAAGAATGAAGGTATCGTGTTACGCAACAAAGGATTCCATGAAGGGAGCGAAAACCAATTTTGAGTGAAGAGCTGAAGACATTCAACTCCAACGATCGTTAAAAGAACATTCTTATTAGCCTTGTATGGCCCTACTTAGATTAGTTTTCCTGTTTTCTTAATGCATAGAAAGAGGGCGGTTTCGTAGGGTGGGGAGGAGATGGCCGTGTCAACATTTTGCGTACTTCGCGTGCTTCTTTGGGAAGGAGATTAATCTCGGAAGTGATGGCTTGGAAAAGCACGAATCTGCAGAAATACTGTTGCTGTTTAAGCTTAACGCAAGGAGATGAGTTTATCGGACAAGGTTTCCCGGTTTTCGTGTTTTCTTGTTTAAACGCTCAGTCAAAAGAGCCTCTTTTGCGTAAGGGGATCGGCCATAGATCCCAGCGTGTTTTATTGATCGATGAATGTGTTAGTGGTACCAGAACTGGGTATTCGGGAGTCGGACGTTGGACCGAAAGTAATGGAAGAAAATCCAGTGTATCGACGATGGTCTCAAAGTCATTGAGAAAAAAAAACTCTCCTTGGCTTGCAATCACCGTTTTCTTTAAAAAATAAAATAAAAAAATCGGAATTCTACTCGCGCATGAGTCCCACGATTCGCATTTACGTTAGAATCGTGAATGGAGCAGAAAGCTATATTGGGCTCTCCCGAACCCGTTTCTTTTTTCTTTTTTTTATCCCCTTGTTTGGGGGGTAAGTGCAAAACTTAAAGAGGCTTTTTCACTTTGTGATTTCCATGTGACCCCGGAGACCATTTCCGGGGACGCTCGGACTTGAATTGCGCCGGAATTGAGCTCACGAGAGTCCCCATTGTCCCGTTATACGTCCAGGGGAATCAGGAAGCTTGTATGCAATTCTCGGGGATCTGGAGGAATCCATCGCTCGAAGTAATAGTCGAAGAAGAACAAGAGGGGAGGCTTAGGTTCGAATCGTTTATGTGATAGAGTGTATAAAGTGTACCAAAAGATGGATAATCAAAAAGGGGTTTTTCTTCGCTTTTCCAGGGATTTCCTTTCAATACTGATGAACGTGAGATGATAAGCAAAAAACTTGCTGATGAAACTAACAAAAGGGGAGGATTTTGTAGAAAATAAAAGTGTAGAACTTTCTCGCCTTCTGTAGGGAAAGTTTTTTTTTTTTTTTTTTTAATTGCTGTCAGGTTTCTTAAAAGAAAGGTATGGAGCGATGGAGTAGCAGGACGCTAAAGTATCTGGTCGTGAGTTGAGATAGAAAGTTGAGAAATTTTCTCCCATTTTTAATTTGGTTTTTGGTTTTATTCGTTTTATTCATATACATCCACTTTTCCTCCCGTGAAAGAGCAGTCTTCCTTTCACCGGGTTTTGTGCATATTTCTTCGGGGGAAGAGGAGCGAAGAGAGAAGAAAGAAAAGCGAAAGAAGGTCACAATAAAAGCGAAAAATAGGGAAGAGGTCTAGCAATAATTTCTTGTTACAAGACAAGAGAAAGACATACAGCTCCCATTGATTCTCACAAGACAAGTCGGAAGATTCTCAGCACCAGGAGTTATGGTGGAAACTTTGGGACAGGTGTATGGGAAAGTGTCACGCGGAATAGGTGGCACGAAGTCCAATTTTTCCCGAGATTAGACTTTTATACGCGAAGGTGACGCGAGTATCACGAACTGAATCGACCCTGGAATGAGCGTGTCATTCTGAGTTATGTCGCGTGGTAACCTCTTCAGAGACCTTACAAACCCGTTCGTGTATAGTGTCGCTTTAAGCATACCGAGAGGGTTTACTGGAATGCCCGTATCCGGGCATTCCCTCCGGATACCCCTGGGCCGCGTTCCTGACTCGGAGATTTACCCCGGCAACGACCTCTGACCCACGGTCTCTGCATTCTTGACCTATCGTCGTAGCGAGAGAGGACGACAGGATTTGTAACTCGACTCTAGAGCTCTTTTAAGTACCTTTTAAGTCTGTAACAGATCACAGATGCATCTGGGAGATAGGATAACTGCAGATGTAACTGTAGTACCGTTGGACTGACATCGAACACTTTCGGCGCCATTTTAACGGCCCATACACGTGCGAACACGTGCTTAGCGTGTTGGATTACCGCGCCGGGGAAGCCATTAGGCCGCCATTTGTCTTCCAGCTAGTTTTTCTTTTCTTTTTGTGTCCGAGTTGATGTGTCGGAGTAACCCAACCTAAGTAGAAGACTATTATTACTTCATTTTTAGTACTTCCGTTAGGTTGTTAAGGATTGTTCAGAAAAACGTTCTTTTTGGGGGGGAATTGCTTAAGCGTATTGCCCTAGGCGTATTGCGGTAGATTGTATTTGTTGTAAGGCGTTTGGAATTGCCAATCAAAGCCGTCTATCGGTTGTGGGGGGTAGAGTGGCCGAAACTTTCTAGAAATCGAACCGAACTTCCCAGTTCTTTTGAATTTCCAAGTTTTTTTTTTTTTTTTTTTTTTTTTTTTTTTTTTTTTTTTNTTTTTTTTTTTTTTTTTTTAAGCCGCGTAGTTTCAGGTGTTTCCTTGTTTATTTCGGTTTGTATTCTTATTTGTTACTTGATTTTTTATTCTTTTAAGTCACAATTCGTTTGAATTGTATATTTGGTCATTTTTCATCCAATTTAGAGCTAGTGTATTATGTTTTTTATTTGTAATTGTATTTGTTTACGTTTCTTTTAGTAAGTTTATTGCTTGGTAATGTTGTTTCGTTCTAAATGTATTCATTGGATTTTTTCACAAATTAGTTTCAGTTAATTAAAGGCGCATTTATTGAATTTGTTGCTGTTTTTATTGAATTTTATTTACTGCTGAATATTATTCTGAATGTGAAGTTGGAAGTAGTCGAGTTCTTACGTTGGAATCTAGTTTTGGTCATTTTATTTACGTTCTACTTAGCTTTCTAATGAATTGCTGAGTGAAAGAAGCAAGATCTGGATTGTCTTCGAGGAGTTTTCACTATCTATATAGGGTTGAGGGCGTTGAGTTCGGTTCTGGTGTCTCTTTATGGGCAAAAGTTAACCGTTAGGGCTCGAAAAAGCGAGAGGATTGACCTATGTAGCTTGTTCCTTGTTGAAGGGGGGCTGGTCGTTGCGCTGCACGGTGGAGAAAGGTAAAGGAACTCATCTCAGTCCGTATTCTTATTAGTAGTAAAGCTTTACGCTGTAGGGACAGGTGTGTTTGTGTATACTGGGGCTTTTTTCTCGCTTCCAGGCAGGAGTAAACGAGTAATATCAAACACTAGACTCGAGTGCGGGATAGACTGCCACTGTTAGTCGAGGCTTAACATCAGCTCTGCACTGATTGCGAACTTTGGAAACTTTATTCTACTCCAAAACCTTACATTCGGAACATTTGGAACATTTCAACTTGGGTTAATTCAACCTAGTGTCGCGTTGTTAACGTTTGTTAACGTTTCAAGTTGGTTCAAACTGCTACCAAAGTTAGTGTCTACTTCTTTACTTGGGATCCAACGTTATTGGATCTCGAATACCCTGCCGGTACCTCCGGCGGAAGGGAAAACTGTCAGACAAATTCGTTTGTCGAGTTAAAACCACTACGTGGACGGAAAGAGCAAAATCGCAGCAGCCATGGTTCTCCATCAAAGGTGGATTTATGCAAAAAGTGAACCCATGGCCCTGACGGTCTACAAAAGGTGACATACTCCGTTATACTACATAATCTTTTATTAAAAAAATAAAAAAAATCAATAAAAAAAATCGCCGAATGTGACGCGGTTAGCCAAGTAGAAATCTCCGTTTGCGTGTTTATGGGTAATATTCATGATCGCGGAGCGGACTGTACACATGTATTGAATTGGGATCAAGGTAAACCAGCGAACATAATTTTCTTGCACTTTTATTTCGAGGCTGTTTAGAAAAAAGGGCACGACTTGTACTTTCTTATTTCTTTTTATTGTGTACGAAAAAGAAAGGGCTCTAGGACATGCGTTTATGCGTTTTGGCCTTGTAACCAAAATTTGTTTCATGTTTTAACTGTTCGGATTAATTCGTAATTAGTTTTCTTAATTGGGGTAAGTGAGGAAAAGTCGTTTTTTAGGTTAACGACCTTACATTCTTATTTTATTTTTTTAAATTTTATTTCGTGTTCAGTTTATGGCGTTGGTGAATAAGGCGAGGGCGTCTAACAGTAACGTGTCCTTTTTTGTACTAGTCCAAACAAGCCTTGATGCGTGTCGTGTTCCTGGACAAGTAACTGTACTGTTTGTGAAGAATTTGAAAAGTTGGCGAATTGAACTTTCTTGAGTTTGGCGACTACAAATTTGGGGAGGGAATTAAGAATTGGATGGGGGTTTTCTCATGGGAAATGGAAAGCGTGGATTCGTGGAAAATTTCCTAAAATTAATGGAATTAGTGTCTTAGGGACATTGTTTACGGTTTTGGCATGTAAACTTGTTGACCAAAACGCAGAAGAACCTGCGCATAATTTGTGCGCTATTAGGCAGTAGAGTAAGAAGGGCCCCGCCTTAGCCCAAAGGGGATTTTTTGTATTTTTTTTTGGCTCTTTGGATGATTCGCTCCCTCGGATCTAAGGGAGAGAAAATAGAAAGCAGGTCACGATTATCGACTTATCGGGTATAGTAAAAGGCACAGGGCCATGTTAAAGCACAATCTAATCCCTTAGCCCTGGAAAAGAAAAATCACGGCTGGTTCTATGCTTGAGGGGCGTTTCAATCAACTAATTAGCTGCGTTGCGGGACAAGGACGGATACAGCACACGCTACACGGCTTGCTGTGTTCCGCCAGCTAATGTAATAGTAGAATTCTAATCGCTTGGAAGCCTATTTCCTTTAGGAACGAGACTTAGTCACCGGAAAAAGAAAACAATTTGGGCTTAAAAATAGGGTATTGCAAGTAGTTTATCATTAGCTGTCACAAGATGGCGCTGATGTCGTACCGTCTCTCATGTAATTTCGTAAACTTTAAACGAGAAATTAACAGGAAGAGATAATTGAAAACTTAAGCTAAGCTAAATAAAAGACAAATTTTTCAAAAATAGGTTCACGTGACCTGACGTCACAGGCGTGTCAGCGTGCATGGCACGACAAGAACTTTCGTGTTTTAAGCACGGACGTGACGCAATAATCATGTTAAATGTGTTCAAATAGGGACAGGAAGCCATGCCATGACACGCCCGTGACGTTATGAGCCAAACAAAACATTCGCAAAACCATAACAAACATCAGCGCCATCTGTGACCACTTCGTATCACCAAGCTAAGGTATACGGGCGCCTTAATACTACTCGGGTCTATAGAAATCGTTGAAAAGTTGTGATTTGGTTGACTTTCGCCCTTTAAATGGCGTCCAATAGCCAATTAGTTGCTCTATTACCTCGCTATTCTACTTTAAATTGCGATCAAGAGACGCAAAGTGAAAAGTAACGAATTTATGCTGACGCAATTCGTTTGTTAACGAATATGTCAAGAAGGAAAAAGGATTTATGTCACGTATGTCGCTTGAAAGGATTTGGCTGTTTTGGAGGAAGGTGGGAGGTGTGGGAGTTGGTAATGAAGTTTAAAAAAGAGAGTGCGAACATTTTCCTGAGGTTGCATTGAGTTGCGGTGGCGTCAGACAGAAACGCAGTGAGAAGATCCTGCTTTGTCTTCATTAAGTCTCTTTCGTTTTATTTTTTCCTTTTTTGTTTTTGGCGTCAGGACACGTTTGCCACGACGACAGCGGACAAAAATGATTAGCCATTGGCTCGCACGAGGCGAAGCAAGCGAGAAAAGCTGTAGCCCACCCTCGACTTCCTTTTTTTTTGGGTCGGCGTTTTTCCTTTAGAGCTATTGCTTCGGTTCGGTTCGTTCTGTCGGGGGATGCTGCGGCCCAAAGAGAGGAGAAAGAAGAACCGACGACAGACGAGCGAGTGGTGTGTACTCTCTTTTTCTCCCCTGTACGAGGAAGAGAGAGGACGTTGACAAAAAACGCTATTCCATCGTCTTTTCACATTCCACAGCTTCAAGATTTCGCTTTTTTTAGTATTATTATTACTTTTATTAGTTTCCCCCTCTTTGGTACCCAGGAAAGTAGCTCAGCATTCGGCACGACGCAAGAATGAAAAAGAAAATCCAGTAGGGGGAGAAAAGTCACGCAGTGGGACTCTTCGAGGCATTACTAGGTTCCCGAATCGAGATGGAACATGTGGGAAGATCTTCCAAAATTGCATCGCGGGATAAAATAAAATAAAAAAAAAAAATTCACAGTAAGCTATTTTTTCTGGAGAAAGTATAAGAGACAGAAGACAATAACTTTCGGGTAGCTTCCACTTTTGTACTTAATAAAAGTACTTTCCTTTTTGTCACCTTAAAGCATATATGGATGATGGACACTACCGTTACTGAATCAAATTAGTTTCCATTTAGGTTAAGATCCGCGCCATTGCAATACGTTTGTTTCTTCTTTATGGGTGGTGGTTGGGTGGATGGCAACGCGACGCAAGGACGCCGGGCCCCGACGCAAGGACGCCGGACCCCGACAGAAGGACGCCAGGTCCATAATCTTTTAAGAGACCAATAGAATTTCGAGTTTAAAAAGTCACTACTCATTGGTTAAGTGCCAACGAGATTAGCCAGTGCTTAAGACGTATTAAAAATACTGTCACAAGGTTTATACCTAGGCTAGACGGGACAAGTTAATGATCATCTACTCCGAGTTAATTCTTCTACCTGGTTTAAAGACATTGGATTAACAGTTATAAGGAGTCTCGGAGTTGATGATCATTAACTTGTCCCTCTAGCCTAGGTAGGCTAGGTTAGGTTAGGCGTCCTTCTGTCGAGGTCGGTAGTTCTTGTGACGTGTTTCTTTAACACGGCTTAAGTACTTTCTAATCTCGTTGGCGCTTAAACTTATTTTAACTAGAAATTCTATTGGTCCCTTAAAAGATTAGGGACCTGTCGTCCTTCTGTCGGGGTCCGGCGTCCTTCTGTCGGGGTTCGGCGTCCATCTGTCGGGGTCTGGCATCCTTCTGTCGGGGTCCGACTCCTTCTGTCGGGGTCTGACGTCCTTCTGTCGGGGTCCGGCGTCCTTGTGTCGGGGTCCGGCGTCCTTATGTCGTACACGGAGTCCTTTTGTCGAGTCGTCGTTCTTGTGTCTACTTCCCGGGTGATGGTTGCGAAGAAGGAAATTACCGTTGTAGATATTACTTGCTATACTACTGGTCGATATCTGGCCCCTGAGAGAGAAAAAGGTTGGTTCCAGATTGGACTATTGTTGTCAGAATACCAACACAAGATTGAAAAAAT